>VZTZ01045548.1:604178-633049 GCA_013400955.1 Drymodes brunneopygia | reverse complement strand
AGTCTGATCTTTGGCTTTAACTTCACAAAAAGAGAAATGGAAGGAAAACAGATTTCATTGCTATTGAGGTCAAAAGAGCCACCCTGCATTTATGATCCCTGTGTGGAATTGCAGGCCAAGAACTCCAAACTTTGTGTTTCACTTGGAAATGACACAAACCTTCTTTGCTCCCTGCACCTTGGTGCATTTATGAGCCAGAACTTGATGCAGAAAAACAACCTGGGCTAGGAAAGGCACACCTGGGGAGGAGGAGGAGGAGGAGAAACAGCAATTGAAGTTGTCACAACTGTACCTCCAGTCCCTTTAGCTTTACACATGATCCTTGCAGCCTCAAGATTCCATGTTACATCTTTAATTGTGGGCATTTAGCAGACTGCCTCTTATTATTAAGATACTGCTGAATTTTATTGTCAATGTGGCCACAGGACAAGGCTAATAATTACCAGCACCAGAAGCAGCTTGTGGTTTTATATTACATTGAGGTAAATTACACTGGAATTAGAGTGGATTACTTTTATCAAATGGGGAATAAGCTGTTAATTAACTCCCTGCTGTAGCAATCTTTTTCTGAGCTTGCAACTGTTATTAGCTCTAGATTAAACTGTTGAATTAATTTCCCACTTACTTACTATTTCAAGAGTTTTTAATTTACCTGGCAGCAGTTTTAATGGGAAATTGTATTAGTGAGCATAAATTGTTTTTGGGAAGGGTAAACAGTTTGTGATAATGTTTATTAAGTCGTTTTGTTTGAGCAAAAATATAATTGCAGTTTTAATTAGTGCACGGTTGTTGGAGTATTAGGTTTGAGATTACATTATGGCATTCTGAGAAAACAATCGCCCAGGTAATCCCAGCATTTATGAGAGAGAGCAGAGGGAGAAGCTGGGTCAGCACTGCCCTGAGCCTGGGGATGCACAAAAACCACAAACACACACTCAAATTCACACAAATACACACAATCACACACTCAAATTCACAGACACTCGAATTCACACACACACCCAAATACTACACAATCACACACTCAAATTCACTCAGACACAAATTCACACAGACACTCAAATTCACACAATCACACACTCAAATTCAGACACGCTCAAATTCAAATTCACAATCACATACTCAAATTCACACACTCAAATTCACCATCAAATTCACACAAATACAGTCAAATTCACACAGTCAAATTCACACAAAACCACACTCAACTCAAATTCACACAAACACTCAAATCCACACACACACACACTCAAATTCACAGACACACTCAAATTCACACAAACACACACTCAAATTCATAGACACACTCAAATTCACACGAATTCCCACAAACACAAATTCACACACAACCACTCAAATTCACACACACAAATACACAACCCACTTCACACACACACTCAAATTCACACACACAAACACACACTCAAATTCACAAACACAAATTCACACAAATACACACACACTCGATTTCACACAAACACTCAAGTTCACACAAACACAATCAAATTCACACAAACACACTCAAATCCACACAAACACAATCACAAGGGCCAAGCACGTTCAGAAAAGGTCTCTGAGCTCTCTGTTCCCCTGCTCAGTCTCACCACTGCTCTCCCCACTCACCAATTCCCCTGTATTGTCCTCTCT
Organism: Drymodes brunneopygia; assembly: GCA_013400955.1. Classification (NCBI taxonomy): domain Eukaryota; kingdom Metazoa; phylum Chordata; class Aves; order Passeriformes; family Petroicidae; genus Drymodes; species Drymodes brunneopygia. Next base: position 631,402 of record VZTZ01045548.1, on the reverse strand, counting down.
GTGATATAAATTCCCTCCTCATTAAGGATTTGTAGACCTAGAGGTGGAAGACACAGCTCAAAAGTGACCTGCAAAAGGGAAGTCACCTGGGTCAACCCCCAGCCCCATCTCCAGGTGCTGAGCTGTGCACCCCCCTGGCTGCCAGGCTGAAAAGAACATTTTCTGATCATGGTTGTGACTGGAAAATCACAATCTAGCAACAGATATGGGTGTGAGCAACTCCATCACAGCCTAAAATCAGCCATAAACACACAACCCAATTAACATTTGTTCTTGGGGGTTGTTTCCCTCCATCAGCACTTTTTTCCCGTACTGCATTCGAGGTGTGGTCAGTGTTAGAAACCATTAAAATGTTCTTCCAAAAGTCTGCAATATTGCCTTTTTTTAATCCAAACATCGACATAAAAATGTTCAACTGAAGTTTATTCAATTAATTTTGGTTCTCAATTTATAAAGATTTTACTATTCATGCAAAGGAAAATGAGAATTAAGACGCAATGTGCTGACATGGAGTGGAGTTTTACAGCCTTTTTAATACAGATGTAATTTTAAAAATAATAGGTTTAAAATAGTAAAAAACCAAAAACTAATAGTTTTGCTAAATTACCTTTTTATTACATGGTTTCAATTAGCATTCCCTCATCCTCCCACCCAACATGAAGATTGTTCTCTCTTTGCTCTGAAGGAAATTATGAGATGATAGAAGTACAGAAGATACTTCAACCAAATGTTCGAGCCTCAATTGAAAACACAAGTACACAGCACTCCCAGAATGATTTGTTGCAGCAAATTCTATAAAAGTTAACAGTTCTTAAAGCTGTGTATAACTTATGGAGCATGGTTCTTGCATATGGTAATAGATTATCCTCCTAAACTCATCGGTTATTACATTTAATATGCACTATGCTAAAAATTACAAACAATAAAATGCTTTCATCCTGACTGTGGTTTTTCATGTCTTTGAAGGCACCAGAAAGCTGAGGTGGTTTTGGTTAAGGTATTACTCTACAGCATGAGGAAAATGTTATACTGCAGGTGCAGGGAAGATTTAATCCACATGTTGTGAGGTTGGGTATGGATATAAACAGTGGATTAATCCTCGGGTCCCTTCACTTCTGACTCCCCCAGTCAGAAGAAAAATGGCCTCATTCTGAAATTGTATGGTTCCCTGTGTTGTCAACACCTTTTACTTCATCTGCAGAAGGTTCTGTGAGACAGAGCCCAACTGATCACCACTTCATCATCATTTATAACAGTGAAGATCACAGAACAGGTAGGAATATCCATATTGAGAGGAAGACCAGAGGTCACTGCTGCAGACAACGAGCCCAGCCCCACAAACCCACTCAGCCTCTCCTGCAGGACTGTCACAACAGTGACCAACCATGACACCAAGCCCAGGCAGCTCAGGTCATTCCAGTGTCACAGACAAGAGACTCAAACCCTCTTCAAGAATGCTTTGGATACCTGAAATCAAAATTCAAAGTGTTCTAATAAGACCAAATTTAATACCTGCTTGAGTACATAATGTATTAATTCTCTTCCCTGGTTTAACGAGCACAGCTTTTAATGCTCGAGGTTCTGCAGCTAAAGTTCACGTTTGGAAACTCCAAATACCTTCTCAATACCTTTTTTAATTATCCTCCTCTTAAGGCATAACTATTTTACCCTAACAAACTCAGTTTTATTTCCAGAAAGACTGTAATATAAGCACAGTGATATATAAAAATTGTAGGGCCTAATATTTCCACAAAGAAATCTTTTTGTCACTTCCTGTTCTATGTTCTCAAACAGGAGAGAGATTCTTTACTTATGGCAAAGAATGCTCAAAAAAAGGGAGCCTGTGACAACTTGAACCCATTGCCAAACTCACCTTACTAAGGGATTCAATCCATGTAACTTTTAAACATCTCTTTTATTGATTTTTTTTTTTTTTTAAGAAAAGAGAGTAACCTAATTAGAGCAAACACCTGAAAGATTTCTTTGGAGAATTTCCTATGTACCATTTGTAGTATCTTCGTATCTTACACCCCATGATGGCATTCCCTAAAAAGGATATTTGTCAAATATAAACCTGTCAGGCTTCAGTAGATCTGTGTTAAGATAAGCTCTCTATTCCACACCAGATTCATCGACCTGAATCTGTTTGACATAACCATGACAGGACAGAAGTTAAGAACACGAGAAGGTTCAATCACTCTGTCCAGAATACAAAACCAGAACTATTAGATAAAAAAGTTATGATTTCTTTTTTTTAGAAACCTCACAGAATTGAAATCTGTTGAGAGATTTATGGGGATCTATAGAGCTCGATTTGATATGATGCTTTTTAGGTACGTACAAACACACAGGAATCAATGGGAATCAGCACAGATCTTCCTATGAAGACAGCAATTTCATAGTTGTGATTCTTATGTCTGAAAGCAGCAAATTTTAGACAGATGTATGAAACACCAGCTGAACAGAGCTTGGAACCAGAGCTCAAACCAGCCATCCATTCACGTGAGATATAAACAGCAGTGAACACCTTGGATTTGAGGAGTCCTGAGCTTGGCAAACTTTATCTGTGTTTCCTCAGGAAAAAAACACAGTTCTTAAATCTGGAAAAAAAGAACTCTATTAAAAGCACATATAAACTGCTAAAACTGAATTTAACAATACTGAGAAGCTGGGAATAAAGGGACCACTAGCAATATAAAAATGTTTGAGGACAGTAACAAGAAACAAAGGTGCGAACGCTCTCAGCACGTTCATCCCCAAATCCTGCGTGCGCCGCACGCTCTCCCCGTGCATCAGAACTGTCTGCAGGTGGAGTTTTGGGCACAGGGAGAGGATGCACGGAAGGACACGTTCTCTGAGGAGCTGTAGGAGAGTTTCCCCCTCTCCAGGACAGCTGGGGATCAGCAGAGGCAGGAAGGGCTCCCGAGACAGGTGGTGACAGCGCCGCGGCCGCGGCTCGCACCAGCCCTGTTGTGTCTGAGGCAGGTACGCTGTAAAATTTCAATGATGCCTTTAAATTCTAATGGTTTCAAGCTGCTGTAAACTTCTGCAGCCATCAAAAATAATCTGTCATGGGACTAAGGGGTATGAACATCATGTCAGAGCCACTCTGCTGTTAGATTTATTGGAGGGTAAAGCGTGTCATTTATGCATCAACTCACAGGAGAAAAAAGCAATCCCTATGAAGTCAATCTAATAATAGACTGGAAAGCAATGATTACTGTTTCATGTGCAGCAGCTATTTGTAGCAGAAGTTGGCCTAATTCAGCAGGCCTTGCCTGTCAGAGCTCTGGGATTAGCAAGTGTTCAGACGAAAATCTATCAGGAAACATCAAGGAATAGTTTAATGAAGAACAAAAGTCTTCATTGTTACATTTAATATTTGCTGAAACTTTTCCATTTGCACCACTACATTTCTAAAAAGCTTACTGGAAGTGACATCCCAAATAGAATACAAATGTTGAGGGGCTGCAACTTCAATTAATCCACCACAGCTCTCTGCAATTTCACTGCAAAAATCTGCTCTCACTCTTTCTCCTGTAGGTGGATTGCCCTGAAATTGAGTGCAAGATTTTTTAAAGACATGACTAATAATCATGGCCTTGCTGTACTACACACATTTTCCACCATCTAAATATTTCGTATCTATTGACTAACCAAGCTTGTCAGTCCCCACACGGCGTAATCCAACTGCTGGCATCATTTTGGAGGAGTGGAAGAGGGATGACAGACAGCTGCCAGTCAGAGCCCAGACACACAGAAATGGCACAATGGGATGGGGCACCAGGAGATGCCAAGGGAGTCCCAGACCATCCCCATGCCAGGCACCTGGGAGTGCCTTAAACATTCTCACTTTTTGAAACTATTTAAAAAAAAACAATTAAAAAAGTCTCAAATCCTTTAACTATGTTCAAGTTCCAATGTTAAGTAACCCTAGGGAAGAGGCTGCCTTTCATCTTCCTTCATCCATGAAGTAAAATTAAAACTAACCCAGAGAAGATATTTCAATTCCCTTTCACTTAAAAGCATTGTTCATCACAGAACACAATGAATGTCTCGAACTGAGAAAGCAAGACATTCCCATCTAAAGGAAAAATCAGCAGTTAATCTGATTAATACATATATTGCATAGCTAATTCTCTCCGATGAAACTCCCAGCAGAGAATGAAAAAGAAATAGAGAAAATAAGGCCTAATACATACATTGCATAGCTAATTCTCTCCAATGAAACTCCCAGCAGAGAATGAAAAAGAAATAGAGAAAATAAGGCCCTCCAGTGTAGTTTCATGTAGGACTTCCCTCAATGTAGGAGACATTGAGCAAACATTCAGCCACAGCACAAGTTCACACCCTGCACCAGGAAATGACCCAACCAGCAGGAAAGCACCAGCAGCCCTTGGTGTTTCTTCTAAATGTGCAAAAATTGGCAAACACAGACTCCTCCACCTGTAGTAAATACTGACATGGTTACAAGTCTGCACTGGCAAAATCAGCATCAACCTACTCTGTCTCATCAATTTAACTCATCAGTCTTCTGAGTCCCAGTTAAACCAAGATCAACCAACACTGCATACATTCTGCACGTCAGGAAAAGCTTCATTTTTAATCTGAGATTCAATATAAAAACTAAGAGAAAGTTATTATCTTTTATTCCAACTGCTTGATGAAATTAATCTTGATAACTCTTTTGTCTTCTTTTGGCACACAAATCCAATTTATTTTATTTTGTAAAATAAACATGCATGAAGTTGAAAAAAAATTAAAGGTGAGGCTGAAACAGTTCAAAGTTTTTAGAGCACATTTTGAAAGGGATGGTTATGGATGCTTTGAATTTGTGAAAAATCATTTCACCACAATATTTAACTGCTCCCCCAATCACAGCTGAATGGCATCCAGAAAATCCATTGCAAAATTTCCATTATAACTTCCCAGATGTGTAAGATGAGAATTGACAATGCTGATGATGCCAGTACTGCAGTTGTATCACTGGCTATCACCTAGCAAAAACACATGAGTGGTAACAGTTCACTCATTATTTGGAGACCAATATGTTTTTATTGAGCTGTAGAACAGGGAAACAGAAAATTAGCTCACTACCAAGACCAGCTAGTTCCTCAATTAACACAGTGCCTAATCACCTTAGCTTTAAAAAACATGTAGGTAGCAAATCCCAAAACGAAGCCATATTTTACTGTCTACTGAACTATTCTGATCTCAGTAACACTTTCACTGTTTCAGCACAGAGGTTCTACAGGGATGTCACACAAATACAGCTTAGACCAGCACTGCTCCAGAGATCAGAATCAGAACATCTCTCTGACCATTCCTCCTCAAATTCCTGATGCCTGGCAGACAACCTTTAGATCTCGAGAGCTTTGCTGAACTTTCAGGGATGAGATTTCTCTCCCATCCCAGCCTTTCCCAATCCTCCTCCTTTTGCAGGTGGCACAGACAGGGTTGGTTTGAGCACAGGAAACCCACCCAAAGCAACCCTAGGATTTATTGCTTCCTCTTTCTATCTCTTTTGTATCACCCCTTCTCTTTATTGCCTGGAAATAAACACTAACTTGAAAGGAAAAGAGAAATGGTCATGGAGCAGCTTCTAGGATGGCACTGCTTTTCCAATCAGGGGCTGGATGCAAAGGATTTTGGAGTGGGCCATGGTGAGAGAATGGCTCAGCTAATTGAGGGCAACCTCAAGGTCACCACAAATTGTGGTGTAGACATAAAAATCAAGGGCAAAAAAATAAAAAAGGAAAGGCAGAATAAGATGATGCAAGGAAAAAATGGAGATCAGGAGAGACACAACAGAAAGGGAAAGATGTGTCCATATAAACAGGCAAAAAAACTCTTCCCAGGACATTTTCCTGAGTGCAATCTACAGTGAAAACTTCCCATCAATAAACACAAATTCTCAACAGGATTAGGACTCATGCTTAGCTAATGCAGACTGATAAGCTACTCTGAAGAAATATTATCTATAATTAAAATTTGTAATGAACCAGCTCCAAAACAGGAAGGCCAAAACAATTCATGGTGCATTTCCTTGACATTTAATAGGCTGGAAAAAGAGATTCTGCTGATGAGTTTTCAGCAATCCAACCCAGCTACAAACACAAAACAGGTTTACATTGACTAATCTAATGAATTTCAGGACAAAACCTCGAGATCAATATATCCATATATTGCACAAGACTCCACAGGACAAGGGAAGCACTAAACCCACCAGGGCAGAGCCCTCCAAAGTGCCACTGTGAGATGGCAAAGCTTTCTGGGTCAGCTGGATTTGAATAATAGGGTGTTCTTAGCCCAAATAACCTATTGACTTCCACACCTAACAAAATGGAGAGGCTCTTTCAAGTGCCTCCCAGATTTAGCAGCTGTTGCTCTGACACTGTCAGCAATGCATCCATCTTAATCACAGTGTGAGCCTTTCAACTTTTCTTTTTCCCTCCTTCCACCTATCAGCTCCAAGCTCTGTGTGAGCAGGAGTTAAAGCAATCTCCCTGCTCTCTCCTGCATCATGCCTCTTTGTTTTAGCATCTCATAGATGTGAATCTTCAAATTTTTGTCCTTTTGTAGGAAACCTATATTTGGATGCCTATGGGAGGTGCCTTCAGGCTGTTTTTGCTATTCTGAAGCACTCTGCTGTAGCAGCTCCCCTGTAACTCGCCTTGCCCATCACCACAGGCACTTTACTTTTTATCCTCATTATTCTTTTTTGATTTTTCTTTGCTTGAAATAAAAGCCTCCATATGTTTTGCTCTCCTCTCATTGGAAGATGTTAATGCTGTGTACCAGAGGGCACAGTCAGATGAGGGATTGCCATTTGGACAGAATTATACACCCAATTACTGCCTAGGGTATATCACCTGTATGAGTGCTTGGAGCAGATCTCAGCTCTGTTTCTGCCAGGATTGAAGGCAATATTTTACTGCTGGAAAACAGTATTCAGTGCTTTCCAAAGGCGTATTTTCTCCGTCAAAGTCGTTCAAATTAACTTGCACTTAATGGCCTACAATTCACTGTAGATATATTCCTAGTTCTTAAAAATGTGACCCATCTGAATTGTAAGTGCTTTTAAAACAGGAACTCAGCCGTATGCACTTTCAGATAATTTTAAACCATATTCAAACTCTTCTCCTCGTTTGAGTTCTCATCTGAAAAAATGAAATATTACTTTAAATGTACAGATCATGACAGAGTCACGAGTCCCTTAGAAAGAGCCCAGCCCTGTTGCACCAGCAAGGTATGAGAAGGCTGCACATCTGAAACAGCTTTGGTGGACTGGGTCATTCACATTCACCGAGTGGATTAGCTGAAATAAGCATAATAAATGAAAGAGAATAAAATAAAAAACAATTTCACACTAAGGGAAGGCTTGACTTATAGGAAGTGGCAGCTCTGATGGCCCAAGGCATAGAATTAGTTTTGCCACTCGATAATTTGACTGATTCACTCGAGTGGCCAGAAAAGGACATTTTCTGCCTGATTTCAGTGTAATGAAGTCACCTGCTCTGTGACTGCCAGGGCCAAGCCAAGTGCCCCCACAGCACCAGGACCAGGCTCCTGCTCGTGTGACATCCAGCTACAGCTGCACATTTCTCTATTTTCATGTGAAACCATACAAGCACCATGAAAATAACCTGTTCCACTCACTCCCCTCTTTACAGAGAGCTTGGGGCTACTGCTGGGATGTTCTCTCAGTTCTGCTGCATATCCCAGCAAAGAGCCTGTGCTTTGCTTCTTTCTTAACAAAAGAGGTGACAAAGACAGAAAACAAAGTCATTCCAATGGAGTAGGAATGTATATGACATTTTTTCTTAATTAGGAATGATTATAAAATTCTTCGTAAGCAATTACAGCAGATTTTACATTAAAATTATGAAACATCCGTTAAATATAATTTTCCTCCTCACACATTTTATATAAAAAGTCTGTAATACACAGGCAGATATTTGGGAACACATCTGAACAACCTGCATGACACAATGTCAGTTTTATTCCTGCTTTGCTGAACTGGGGTCAGACTGGTAAATGCAATATATGTGCTCATCTTTAGGCACATGCCCAGTTTCACTGGTTATTATTTACAGCTAACCTTTCAGGGTAATGACTGTATACTGCATGTCAAAAGAACAAAATTTTATACTGCTATTGAAGAGCGTATTTTCTTCCTTTTACGCAAATTCAGGAGAGATAATCCACTCAGAAATATTATTATTATTATTATTATTAAAGCACATCTAATCAATATGCAAATGCAAAAAACCAGTAATTAAGCATTTTATTTTTTACAGTTGTTCAGCAGTAAAAACAAAGATGTAATGTGCATCAAAATGATTTAACATTTTACAACCAATTTTCTACTTGACATATGTTAGTGCACGATTCATCTACGTTTTTCAGAATCAAAGTCCATGATCTGGCAAACTAATTCTGTTAATAAAATGAAAAGGTGACCTTGCTTAATTTAATAAGTCTGTGTAGAAATACTCTTTCAACATGTTAAAGAATTACAAAAAGGTTATCATAGCTTGCTTTCATGGGAGAGTACTCTACCTTTTCCAGCTCATTTCTCAGGCTTTTACTGTAATTCATTAGATTACATAAAAACAATGTAGATCATTATAGTTTAATAAAGGCTTTCCTTTCCTAATGAAATGTCTGTCATTTATATTCAGACGTGTATTATATAAAATGCTTCTCTTTCTGAAGAGCAGCTTTTCATATTCAACTCACAGGAGGTTGGTAGCTGAAGGAATTTCTGGTTTTTTTACAAAGGATTTTCAGCATGAATTTGGTTTCTAGACTGAATCCTCCAGAAATGCAGCCCTACATTTATTTTTCAAACAGGTACAACCCAGGATCAGCAACAGCAGCTGCCACCAGCAAACCAAGAGGCCTCTCTGCTCAGCAGAGGATGGTGCTCAATACTACACTCATTAAATCTGCTTGTTTTGCTTTACACCCATTAATGTTCACTGTGATGAAATAGTTTATACAATTACACAACTTGTATAAAACTGTACAGCTGAAATAGTTTATACAACACAAACACATGTCCAGTGAAATCCTACTACAGCCTCACTTAATGACAGTAATCAGGTAATGGATCTATTTTAGTTTTTCTTGCTTCCAAATAAGAAGTGCACCCCTTCAGACTGTTAAGGGAGAAATATTCCCTGTTCCTCACAAATCCTAATTTGCTGCCAGCCCTTGGCATCACGTTTTACTGCTTGGGAAGGGCTGAGGGAGGAGCACATTGTTCCTGTGCAGGAGGAGACACCGCCCCAGCCAAGGTGTGATCCTGGCATCAGGCACCCACTGCATTTGCAATTTCACAGAGGAATCCTCACAGAACCTGTTCTCCAAAACTCCATGGGAAGTAGGAAAACATTTCTGTTTAAGTCACCAAGTAATCCAAGCCAAATCAATGGGGTTATTTGTTTGCCTGATCTTAAATCTGAAGCATTTCCCTCGGGTAGGACTCCAGGACTGCAGGGCCAGAGCACAAGAGCAGTTAAATCACAATGAAAGCACTCAGTACCTGACCAGAACTATGGAACCACCTGGATTTAAGCACACTTCATGCTCATTTTTTAATCCAGTGAGATTTGTTCTCTTCTTTTTCCTGCATAACTTGCACCAGTGTTGTTATATCAAGAATTTTGCCAAAATACAGCTTTATAAAGCCTTCCTTTAGGAAACCCCACAACTCCAATCTAATGGAGTTCTGAACACTGTATTTCAAGAGAATATTATTTATGTAAATTTAGCAGCCTTTAGCAGTGCAACTAGATGATGGATCAGTGTTTTTCTGCAACCAGAGCTGTATTATCCTTCCAGTTCAATCTGTACCTATTTAGTTTTAGGTCACAGAAATAGGAATTTCAGTGTGTGTCGATAACTTAACAAGTCTTTGAAATAAATGCTGCTGGGTATACAAAATGTAGTCAGTGTGGGAATCCTACACAAACACACTGATGCATTTAACCACATTTGTTTGTGATATTGGTAACTATTCGTTCAACTCTACCAAAGTTACTGTAAAGGAAAATAAAACCTAATAAAACCTATTCAATTACAATATTATTACTGCCAAAACAGTCCTCCAGAAAACAGGGAGTGCTGAGGGAAATCCTTCACACCTCCTGATGCTATTTAGGACTTTAAGGTACTTCTCAGTAACTTAAAAGTGCTTAGAAGGTTTCAAAGTCAGCTGAAGTGGAGAGAGAGAAGCACAAAGCTCTTATGATCACTACAGACCTCAGTGCCATGAGACAGGAGATGAACAGAAAAGCTGGTGGAAAATAATGTCATGGATCTTGAAAACACAGAGATGAAAACTTATTGGTGTTGTTAACTCTGTGACACTTCAGGCAGCTTTTTCAAATGGTTCCCTTCCATCTGCAAATCAAGGCAAACTCAGTGCAGCCCTGAGTGGCAAGATGATCCAGTCTTAATTCAAGTGTGACCACCCTGGTTGAACTCTGTTTTCTCTGAAGATGTAGGAACTCAGTAGGATCAAATTTTTTAAAAAAAGATTTTTACAAATGCATAAAAATTGAGGTATATTGCTGAGTTTCACACTTCTCGGACAGTAATTAGTAGCTGAGGCTAAGTGTAAATTAAATTTACAACAAGGTTAACCATTCAGCAAAATCTCAACAGCTTCAGCTATTCATTTATCAAAAACGTAATGTCCCACCCGACAGAGCAGACACTGAAAATGGATCCTTACAGAAAGATAATATTAAAAAGGAAAGAGAGGAACTGAGTGACTCACAGTCACCAAGTATAGTTCTCAGATTATCAGAACTCTACTGAATGGCTGCATTAAAAGAGTAATGATATGATCCTGCATTCCTCATTCACTCCAATTCAGGCTCCCTTCAGCACAGAAATCTGCTGGCATGAGATGGGTGGTACTCAATCATGCTGCACACATGGTCTTTAATTTTAAAATCCAGTTAAATAGATGTTCTAACATCATTTTTTATCTAAGAACATCTCATGATAAAATGAAAGGGCGCACATGTAACTTATTTGTCAGCTTTAGAGTGTAGTGGAGAACTTTCCTATGTTACTCACACGAGCTTTCATTTCTCCCAAATCTATCTGCATTCATTATGACAGTAAAAATGAAGAGTTGCTAAAGAGACGTATGCATTTTTATTATTGTTTGAAAAAATAGATCTTTCCACAGTCCTTTGAGCTTCTGGGTGTGTGATTTGTATAAAATATTTCTCATTTTGGGGACACAGCAGATGGAGTGCAGGGCACTGTGGGATATGCCATTTATCACAATGACAGTGCGTAGGTAGCACTGATCCTCTCACCACAGGGGGAAGCTCGAGCTGCAAATGTGGAGCAGCATTAAAAGCCCGACGAGTGGAGTTTGGCAACACTTGTACTACTCATTAACTTAATCATATTAATTTATTAGCCATATATATCAAAGTAATTCACTACTGAATTGTCACCAAGAACAATTTATAAACTGTTAACGCTCCCCATAGGCAGAGGAGTGTTGTGGCATCCTTAATCAGCGTGTTTGCCTTTGATTAAAAATAATAATTTCTACCAAGCCAGGTAATGCCAACAATGACAAAGTCCTGCATATGTTTCTTATTATAAATGGAACTTTCAAATGTCACCTATGACAACCAAAAAAAAAAAAATAAAAGGGTAACTGTAAACAGTGAAATGAGCCACAGAAATGGGATGTAAACACAGAGAAATGTTCAGTTAAATGCTGGGAGTGAGGAGAGGGTCCATGGGATTGCTGGCAGCAGGAGCTGCCAGTGCTGTGCTGGCTGATGTGTGCCCACCCTGACAAACACAACTGGGCACAGAGACCCCCAAAGCCTCCAACCTCCTTCACTCCTCTAACACAGAGGTACCACATCAAAATGCCCAAAGACTGCAGCAAATCCTGGTTTATCCTCCCTTTTCTGTACAAAGGCTAAGTGGCTGCTGCTGTCGCTGCTGAATTGAGGGAACACATGAAGTCACCATATCCTGTGAGCTGCTCTATTTGAGTCCCACAATGATGTGACTTGGTGCAGCTATTAAAATATTAACTCCGCTGAATTATTAATTACCTGAAACTATTAAGTTCACAACAGATTCTTTTAACTATTAATAAGACAAAACTGTCCTGAAAAAAGTATTTGTATCTGTACAAATGAGTCAATATTTTAAACACTGCATTCTTAAAAACTCTACACAAAGTCTCTATTTAAAATGCTTATGAAATAAAAGAAGAATCATTTGAAGAGTTTAACTAATGTAGCTGATAATGAAAATAGCAGTTTATCTTACACATTGGCAATGCAGTTGGTTTGCTTCTGTCTGAGTATCCACTTGAAAATGCCATTTTTCCTCTTCTCACGCATTTCCCCAGCAGCCAGGCTTCCTCCCATCCCTGTGCTGAGCCCCCAGCAGCTCCCAGCCCTAAATCCTCACTGTGATCCCTCTGCTGCCCTCCCAGCTGTCCCCTGCCAGGCTGCCAGGGCTCAGGGCAGCACAGCCCAGAAAAAGCCAACAGGAAGGTTTTAAACAGGCTCATAAAATGCCAGCAGGAATGTTTTAAACAGGCTCATGCCCATCATCACCCTGACACCCACCCTGCCAGGACTGCCAGCCCCAGCTGCAGGACACAGCCCATGGGCACTCACACAGATCCCATCCTGCTGCCTGGAAACACTGCCCCACACAGTAGCTGTGTGCCCTGTGCCACAATCTGACAAAGTTCTATGACAGAATGAGTTTCTTCATGAGCCACCTTCTCCAGGACCTTGAAGACAAAATGAAAGCAGCCCCCAAAATGTTTTTACTGAAATAATAGCAGCCAGTCTACAGACTGAGCAGAGAAATACTGCAATGAAGGCAGAGTGGTTTTCTAACCTTCTTTTGAGGACAATCTAAATGAGGGGTAGGAGGACTGGAGTTGCACAGATAACTATCAAAAGATCCAACTATTCTTTCAGCTTCATTCCATATGAACAGTTTGCTGAACCATTGGCTTCAATCATGTAACAGATTTCAGCTTCTCTCCACACAGCAAACTAAAGCTGCAGACCCCAAAACTTCCTTGAGAATCTATTCCACAGATAACTCCCAGCTGCCTTGTTAAGATACACTGATGATAAAGACTTGTACATTAATAGGAGATAAAGCCTTTTTCTTTGTTCATGTCACTTCATCACACGGCATTGTTTGAAGGACTGAGCCTTTGATGACCATCCCTGTGTGACACGCAGGTTTTTAGCTTTGCCCTCACAGCAGGCAAGGGCACCACGCTGATTCCCACATTTCCTCCATCAATAGAAAAAGAAAAACACTTTCTCTTAAGTTAACATAAAATGGACAGTGCTTAAACATCAGCTGCTGAAGGATGCACTCAGGGCACGGATCCTGGGCTGCCTCCCCAGCCCTTCCCAGGGGCGTGCATCCCATACACACCACCTCATCTTTCTCAGGCACAGCAGTAACCCACGTGTAACCCAAATATTCCCATTCCCCCAAGGTGGAAAAAGTACCTACAAACATTTAAAAAGGTCGAGGCTTCACTTGCAGCTCCTTCAGACTTTGCTTAGGTATGAGAGGAGATGGAGCTCGCTGTGCCAAGAGGTCAAAACAAATACCCCGCACACTGGGAAATGCAGTGTGCCTAATTTAACTACCTGTTTATTACGTGAAAATGACCATGTAAACTGAGCTGACACAAACCAAATGGGTGATGAAAATAACAGCACATTTCAAGGAGTGGAAACACAGATGGCTGGTCTGAGTCTGCAGGAAGTTACCAATCATCACTGGGCAGGACCCCCTCCAGACAGAGCTGCGAGCTCTGCAGCCACAACCGTGGCTCCTCCAGACCCATCCATCCCACCCAGAGCCAGCCTGGACCCACTGCCTCCACTTCAACCTGGCAGCAGGCTGGAGAGGAGGCAAAAGTGACAAAAATGCAATGCTGGATGAACCATGCTGCATTTGCTGATGTGGAGCCTGTCACTAAAATGAAGGGAAGGACTCAGATGCTGAGCTGGACACAGCAAATGAGGGAGCCACGTAAGAACACTGAGATTTTTTTTTTAACTAGAGTAATGTAGGCAGACTAACATAAAAATCTGCATGTCTGTGCTGAAGAAGAATGGACAAGAAGACATCCAGAGGAAATGCTTCAGGCAATTACACTGCAGTTAGAGCAGGCAGGTAACCACAGAAGTCCTCAAGATGTAAAAAGTCCTTCTTGCCTCCCTATCAGCCTCTGCTCTTCTGGAAGGGATGGATCCAACCCTACCATGCTGCAAACTCTCCTCAGTCCTGGTCCTGGTCCCCTCCCACAGCCACCCAAACATCCTCACAGGAGCTGGGAGCAGGTTTTATTCCAGTCCATTGCCCACCATTTGGAAATCTGGAAGAAAAACCTCTGTTCTGTGACAAGTGTTAAAAACCATTTCCTTCTTACTTCAGCCAAAGGAAAAGAATCCAATCCCAAAGTACTGAAGGCACCCAGAGCAAATCAGTAATTTGAGTGTAAAGAGGTACAAATGAAGCTAAAATGGGGAATTCATGTCTGGGGTGCTCCATCAAGAGCCACAACAGCTCAAATCTCCACCGAGTTTACAAGTGGATGCTTTGGCACCTTTCCTTGCTCAGCAACTCTCCCAACTCTTACCCCATCCCTTCCTTAGGAACAAGATAAACCCCAGGAGTCTCTGGGGAGCTGTGGCCCTGAGTGACAGTGCTCAGGAGCTGTCCTGCCACGGGGACCCTCCTGGGCTGCAGTCCCCAGTGACACCACCGTGCTCTGGAAATGGGCATTTCCCCCCTCCAAGCTGCTCCCAAACCCCATCAGCTGCTACAGGCACACTGTCTGGGACTCTGGAGCTTGTTTTTCCCAAGGTCAGGGAGGTGGCTGCCCTGACAGACACCCCCAGACACCTCTCCCTCCCTCCATGTGCCCACTCACACTCCAGGCTCCAGACAACTCCCAACAGCCTGGAAATTCAACTTAATAATCTTCTACTCAAACTGTGTGCTACTCAAAATATCTGTGAGACACAGAATGTGTCTGTGATACTTCACTGTGAAATACCCTAAAATATTTCCCAGTTTAGAGCACCATGGCAGTCTGTGTGATTTGGTGCCCTATTTGCAAACACACACACACAAAGAGTGGAAAAGCAATGCAGAATACTCTGGATTTCAGAGAAGAACTTACCAATGCAAGAGGCTCTTGTGCTTTCCTCTCTATCAGTAATAACATAAACAAGAATCCATGAAATTCCTGAGCTGAGAACCTGACAGAGATACTAAAAACTCCCTCATTTATAAACTCTAGGAGGGAAATCACAGCTCTGGATCTCTGTCACAAGCACGAGCAGTGCATGAAGCTGCAGCAGCCCAGCTGTGGCACATGGCCATGGCCAAATGCTTTCACACTTTGTGACCTGCTCCAGCTAAGGCTGCTGTAAATGTTGTTTAGGAATGTTCTCTCCCTTCCACAGGGAAGGTCCTGGTTCCCTGTGAGATCCCTAGGACATCTGGAGCTGCAGGGAAATGAAAGCTCTCTCTGTGTCACTCGGTTGCAGTGCACAGGTTCTGCAAGGACAGTGATCTGTGAGAGCAGGAGAGACAGCACCCAACTCCCAGCACGGTTCTTTCTTAATTCTGCTTTTCCTGTTACATATTCTATGACTTTATATTCTCCTAAACACTTCACTAGCTTTAGTTATTATGGAGTTACAGTTTATTTAGGCTGAACTTTGACAGCAGTCCTAAAACTGCTAAGCCTGTTGAATATTTAAGCAATTACTTCCATGAATACAGCCTGTGAATATAGCTTTATTACAAAAATCAACTTACCTTGAGCATACAGCAATTAATAAAAAATTAAAACACTCATCAGGATAGCACAAGATTTAATTTAAACCCTATTAATAAATTAATGAAGTGAAATTAAATACTATGCGTTAAATTATGTTTATAACTCCACATATTTTCATGCTAGTTTTTTTCACTCTATGACACTGAAAGCAGATTATTAAAGCACAATGCACTGTGGCAACGTGGACTTATCTGCTTTTCTTCTGTAATTCCTACAAGCATCTCTGTGTCTCCCCAGCACACATTAATGGGGTTACAATATACCAGGCATTAGCCACGCTGCTCAGATCCCACAAGAACTAAAACACAAACACATTTCAAAGGAAAAAAATACCTCTTACAGGCCTCTCAGACAATAGTTCAGCTTCTCAGGTTGTTGGTTTTGTTTTTTGGTTCTTTTTTTTTTTTTTTTGCTTTTACTAAAATAACACATTTAATAGAACTTCCTGTAAGGAAATTACAATTAATAAAGAACTAAATCACAAATCCATTAGGTTTCAGCCGCAGCAGCGACAAGACAGAGTTTTCACCAACGCTCAAAAAAAAGAAAAAAAAAAATCCAATAATGTAACCTCTGGTAAAGCCTCGCAAAAGCCCTTGAAGGACAAGGCAGCTGGATCAATATGAGTTTATTTTAACTGCTGTGCAGCACGAGGAGATGAGGCTGATGACGGGAGGGGTTTCATTCATTACCTGTCGGGGAGATGAGCCCCGGCGATAGGAGGCCTGGCACTCCGTGGGGCAGCAGCCGCGCATTCTCCTGGATCGCCACCCCCAGGGAGCGCTTGGGGGGCCGTCCTGGGCGGGAGCTGGGGGGACAAGAGCAGAAATGAACACAAGGTTTTTTTTCTCTGTGAAGCGTTTGCTTCCTGCGCGCGGCATCGATCGGTGCGGAACGCGGGAGCCGCCGGCGAGACGCAGAGATAAACGTTAGGAGTTCCTGCTGGGGAAAAATCGCTTGGTTAAACGCTGAAGAACTGCACAGGTTTCTAAGGAGCCCAACAGTGAGGTTTTCCATTGTCCAAGGCATCCCTGACCCCACAGGTGGCTGGTGGAGAGGGGTCATAGCTCCAAAGTCTGGGCCATGCACCTGAAGCACAGAAAATGACAGGCTGTGATGCCTGGAGATGAGGGGTTGAAACCCTGAATGCAACATCACCTCAAACCTTGCCTTTGGACCATGGCAGGTACCTGCCTCCTTCTAGGGCAGCAATAACCTAACCCTGAGCTTTGCAAAGCTCACCACTCACCTTCACAGATTGACTGGTGGGTTTAACTTCTATAGATTAAACCAAGTGTTAGCCCAACCTGCTGAAAACCTCACCAGTTTATGAATTATGGCTGTGGATTTTAATCCCAAATGTCAAAGGTCCATTTCCAGACTGGTTCCACTGAACTCTTGTTTTCAGCTATCGCCTTTACCCCTTACATCACTGTGTGAACATGTCCCCATCTTCCACTGCCATCATAACACAGATTTACAGGCCAAAAAATCCATTTGAATCAACTCTTCCCCAAGCCATCTAATAAAAATGCAACCTCCTCATGTTTGGAAAAGTATTGCCGCTTCTCTTTGGTCAAAACAGATTTTACTCTGTTGAATAATAGAGCTTCTGACAACATAGAGTGAAACACTGTATAAAATAACTAAGCTGCAACAACGAATGAGGTTTGAATAGAAAGCATTTCCAAAATGACTTCTTGTTCACAAAGAAATTTAAGTTAAACTTCACTCTATCAAGTTACAGTGGCAAAGCCCTCTATCAATGTACGACAAACTCTGCATTTAAATGAAGACAACTTCCAGCAGCACTCCACAGAGGTACCATTAACCTGTTCATTTTTCACACTGTGCTAGTGTTATTTTGTTTTACTGTACATCAAAGTAGCACAAAATCATTTTTTTGGTTTATTATTTTATCTCTATAAAACCATTCCCCCCCTCTTTTTAGCTTCGGCTTGGTCCATTTTGAATTTCATTTTATTTGGCATTTTTTTCCATTTTTCTTTTTGATGCTTTCAGTTGTTTATCATACTATGATGGCTGTGCAGTAAAGCTTGCTACAAGAACCACTGGGCTATAATAAAGCAAACCTCAAATAAGAGCATTTGATTTCCACGGGAAGTTTGATGCACACATGCATTCTCTATTAAAATCACCTGCTGAAATCATCCCCTGCACAACAAAGTTGTCTAACAGACAGTGTTGGGCTGATACGTGGGGGTTTTGAACAAACAGGAATCATTGTTCTTTTGAATTACAGGAGCCTGTAATCCACAGCTTGTGTAAGTGCTTAGCTGGCACTTAACTGTCTCTGAAAAAAAACTCTACAAACCAGCTAAAATTAGCAGCTTTCTCCAGTGGAAGAGCTCAATCAACAAAACAACAAAACATTTTCTTCCTCAGCTCAAATACTAACAAATCTTTTGCAGAAAACTCCATATGTTGGTATTAATATACGAGAAACATTTTCAAAACGCAACAAACAGCTTCAAAAGATTTTACAAAGAGATTTTTTAGTTATTATTTCTGTTTTCAGAGGATGAGGGGGGAGACTGTGGGGTTTCAGCCCTGGTTCTGCAGTTTTTGTCCTGACAGAAGCTCACGTTGATGGCTTTGAGTGTGACCCATGGCCCATAGGGTCAGCAGAGCACAGCTCAAGGTGTTTCCACCAGCAGATGTGACACCTGTGCCTGAGCACTGACCCACAGGGAAAGCCCAGGGGATGAAGAAAGAGAAGTTCACATCAAAAACTTCCTCCATTCCCTTCCAGGGCCCTGCTGGCTGTATTTGTATTTATTTTACATCTAAATTATATGTATTTATATTCATTTACACAGGCAAGGGAAGTTCCATGGGAAAACACAGCACTTGAGTATCTCTGGGATTGGGGTCCTTCTGGGGAAGGGGTCGGATGGACTGAAGACAAAAAACCCTACTGAAAGCCCTCTTGGTGAGTATTTCTATAAAGCAGTAACTCCTAAGGCCTGAATCCTGGGCAGGCCTATACAGCTGTAGCTATGATAATTTGCATGGAATTGTCCCCAGCTGAATCGGTTCAAGTAAAACCCAAGTCCTTTGTCTCTAATTTAATCTCAGCTTTTAAATGAAAAACTGGATGCTGCTCCCAGCTGACTGTGACACACCTGCAAGGACCTGGTTGGGTCCTTAACTCTGAGTTGTGCAGTTTTTAGTGCCCTGTGTCTGGTTCCCAGCCAAGGACAGGAATCCCAGAGCCCCCAGACACCTCACACTTCCAGCTGGATTCCCTGGACATTCCCAGAGAAGTGTCACCCATCAGGAATCAACACCCCCAAATCTGGGAGGACAGCAGAACTCACAGAGAGTGACGTACCCAAATCCAAACACTTCCATTTTGGGCCAGAAACAAATTTTCTGGCATTTCTGCTTAAACATGAAACCACAAGTTCCAGAGAGACAGGATACAAATGTATGCCCAAAATCTTGGTTTTTTTAGCAACATATGCACAAAGGACCAGTGGATTCAAGGTTTTGATGGGATTTACTTTCTGTTGAGAACGTGCTGCTGGCATCACCAAGCCATGGAGTGTCACTGCTCTGTCCTCAACACTCCCCCAATATCCCCTCTCTTATTGTCCCACATGGTCTAGAAATCCACCAAATTTCACATTTGCTATTTAAAACATGTGCAACCTCCACAATTCAGCCAAAATTGCTAATATAAGCACTGAGCAGTAAACCCAAGGCAAGCAGAATTATCATTTGGGGAGAGTAAGCCATAATTTGTGATTATGGAAGTATTAGCATATAAATGCTAATAGCATTAGCATATAAATATTAACTTTATTTAATATTATTTCTCATCTTTTGTCACCCTGCTCTTTTACTGCATTTTCTTTTTCACATTTTCCTTTATCTCATTCAAGAAAGTTACATATTCAAGAAGTGTAGAGAAATCTTTTCCTCATTGGTAACAAAGGAGGCATAAACAGGAACAATCACCTTCAAACAATTTTAAATGCATTTCTTTGAGAGCCTAAAATTTCTACACAAATTTTGTACTTGCCATCAATAGATCTTCGTAAATGGAAAACTACTCAAGTCTAAATTAGGTATTAATTCAATCAGAAACTTTTAATGTATGAGTAGCTTTTAAAAAGTTTTTAAAAAACAAAAATTATGGTCCCACGTGTGGAGGCTAAAACAGAAGAACAATATGGTTTCTCATGTATATCTTCAGGAATCTTATTCTTTTTACTAAAGGAAGTCTCTACTGATTAACATCCTATTTATATTTCTCAAACCCAAAAACTCCTTGGGTCATCACTTACTTAAAAGTGAGGAAGCCTGGAGGTTTTTGGTTTTTACCTACATTTACACCATGGTTATGAAGTCATTCTTGTCATCCTCTCCACCCCACCCCCACAAAATCACTAACTCTTGAAAGAGAAAAATGAACTAATCTGAATGTTGTTCATTTTTAAAATATTGGTTGAAATTAAATTTGTCAGAAAATAAATTACATTTTGAGCAGTATATTTGACAGTTGAAATTTATACAGTACAATGCTGAGAAATTGTTCATTAATGTCTCTTTTCTTCTTTATTTTCCACTCCTGTTGAGAGCTAATTTTATTATTTTTTTCTCTCAAAGTTTTATAAATTCCCTTGATATCACAAGGATTTTTAAGTTGAACCAACACGTGAAATAAGGTTATTTTTGTTGTTTTCCTAAAGTTACTGATCAGCTCCATCTTTTGTAACTGTATTTTATGCTTGTTGTAGACAACCATATTTCATAAAATCCACAAATTCATCAATGCTTTGTGAAATGTAATTAATCAGTGGAAACATGCAGCACATCACTGCTGATGTATGACAGTGCTCTACTTTTGCGCTTTTAAATATAGAAGATTTACCAGAATCAGAAGAGAATTTGCATATTAATCAAGACAAATAAACATGTGGTGATTTAACTAGGAAACTGTTATTTGGATGACAATTTAATCAGCACAGGTTGAAAGGTCCATCACTGCAGCATCCTGTTTCTGCTAAAATATTGATTGCGCTACTGATTTCAGTAATGCTTTATTTTACAGGGCACAAATAACCATGTAATTACTCTTTAATTGAATGGTAATTGCTTGCTGGCAATTATTTGTTAAGTTTTGGAACGTAATTACTAGGTTATTTGTGTTTTGTGAAATAAAATGTTATGTATTAGTAGCCCAAAATACTTTCTGTATGAATGGTCTGCCAAAAGCAGGAAAGTTAGTTATGATGGCAGGAATCTGACAAATAACACTGTAGCGCTAAAACTATTATTAAAAGGATCAGATGAACCTTTGAATGCTTTCCCTTTACAAAATTAACATTAGATGTAACATTTGTAAGATAAATGGAGGAATACTGTACCACAGAAGCATGATTTCCTCTGGGGTCTAGTCCACCATTTAGCATAATTTATCCTGATGTTTTGCTTTTCATCCTCTGAGCTTCTTTAGAGGAACTGAAATAGCATCCTCACCCTCTGGAGAGCAAAGAATAAACCAAGTAGAAATATATTTCAACAGTACTTCATATTTCTGCGAGTGAAGTGGATTACCAGCAGCACATTATCTTAGCAGCCTATAAACTCTGTAGCCTTGGCAGCTCGCTAGATAACAAGGGAAAGCATTATGTTTTGCAGTGTCAATGAGATATGACACTTTCTGTGATATGTTTATTCCAAGTTGTGATAGATGAGGTACCCGATACTTTGATCGTTAAGATTTGAATTTTACTTCTACACTTTTTCATTTTTGTCATCAACTATTTATGAATTGGCAGGAGGCAGCCTCGCCAGGACTGCTGATTTGGGTTTGTTTTTTTTTTTCAAGAGAGACCCAGTTAATAAATTAATTATTGATTTCATGAGGCTGGAGCTATTTGGTACAAAAATATGCTAGACCTGTGATTTAGGAAGCTCTCATATGTATCACAGATTTCTTCAATAGCAACATATTTTATTAGGCTTAAAGGAGAAATACTGAAGTAGTATATGACATGCTGTGTAAATTGCCCTGGTAACAGTGGCAGTAAGTGGTGCAAGTGCTCAGAAGTAAAAAAAAACAAAACAAAAAAACAAAAAAATAAAACAAACACAACAAAAATAATGCTTTAAAAAGCGAAATAAAACAATAAATAAACTCAATCTTAGTTACTTTTCTGAAACTGGAACAGGAACCAGAAATTAAAATTTTTCCTCTCTTCAAAGATCATGAAATACCCCCTAGTGATTGTGCAAGGTACTTTTTGAAGTCCTTACCAATAAATGTGACATCTTGATGAGTTAAAATCCTTCCCCGTTACCTTCAGATTTTCAGCTGTAGCCCGGACTTAAAATAATCTCCTTGCTTTGGCATTTATTACAACATTTCAAAGATGCCAGTGGTAGTTAAACTCTGCCTGACCTCTCAGTGTTTAAGGAGAGAAGCAAACCCTGACCCTGCAGCAACCTGATTCTGTCTCCTCTCGGCGCTGGCAAACTGATCACTTGTCTGGCCATGGCAGGACATTGGATCAGCAGCCACATCAAAGGCAACAGGAGCCAATTCAGCAGCAGGGAGAAAGCCATCCATGCAAAATGGACAATTAACATTAATCATACATGAGGTTGTTGGAGGTGGTAAGGAGAACCTGGTGCCTATGGCAACGCTCAGGGCCAGCACCACCAGAGCCCAGGCTCAGCTCACCTGCCAGGGGACACAGGACATGTGGAGAGAGGCTCTGACACCCCAAAACACCACCTCCCCACCCAGCTCTCCAGGGATTTTCAGCCAGGAAGGTCCTCAGAGAAAGCATCAGTGGAAGTTTCTTCTGAAGCATCACAATCTGAACTTTCCCTGACGTTGGGATTGGTGCTACTGTTAGAAAAAACCACTCCTTAACAGCACTGAACTGCTCAGAGCAGGGGCTCCAGTGGAATATCAGCCCTTTATTTATCATTAAGAATTGCACACAGCACATCATCACTGTGTTCATCTCAGAAATCTCAATTAGTGAGAATCCAGCAGAGATATGACTAATTAGCACACATGGTTCCCTCACCACAAGCTTGGTTGGTTGGGTCAGAATTGCCCCAGGACTCTCCCAGCCAGAACCCTCCTCTCTGGCACTCTCCAGGTATCCCAGCTCACAGCCCTGGATGGGCTCTCACACACCTCAGTCACACCAGGGTATTTCTGTTCTGGATGCCAGCTCTGTGTCCTACCTCCTGGAAAGCTACCTGGGCAGAGGTCGTGCTTTATTATTATTAATTATCATAAGAATAAATAAAATTTGCATGTTTTTGAAGTTCCATTTTGCACATTTTTGTTTGGTTTTTAATTTTAAAATACTTAGAATGCCTGAAATTTACATTTCCCAGCTTTCCTCCTCTAGAAACGGCCACAGGAGAGTGAAGACATTGGTGTTGATTATTTTCCTTGAAGTCTCAACACTGAAAGTTGAGATTCTCTAATTAGTTGATATGAAAATTTAGAAGCTTCTAAAACAAATAATAAATATGAGCAGGCCCTAAAAAGTGCAAAAGTAGAAGTCCCTCATGCAATAATTGTGATTGAGGCATCTCTAGGAGGTTTCTGTGCCTGACACTGAATCAGACAGGGTGGGTTATTTTTCTGCCTGCTACCTAAGGAGGTCTTCAGATACTCCAACAGAGGTGCAGAAAATGCTTCTATTTTATTTTAAAACCTGGTTCATGACAACATCCTCAATAAAACTATCTGGAAAAATACTGAAGCAGTATAGAAAAGTTTAAAATTATCTAATTTATATTAAAATCACTAAAATCTACTTTTTTTCTCGAAACACCATTTTCTCAATATATCCCCATGCAGTCCATTATATACCATTTCATTTTTTAGAAGATCACAAATTCAGAATTACTTATAACTGTGCAAATAGATAACAGAGAATATAAATGCACTTTCTATAAATTTCTTAAATGTATTAAAATGCCCCACTAGGTGAAAATTTGTAGAACTATTCCATCCATATACAAATGTTTTACAGATTTATCTTACAGATTTATCCCCACATTCGTCTCCAGGACCTTTTGGTTAATCACTGATTAAGTAACTTATTTAAAACTTGGCTTGGGGTCTACAATCTGAAATATCATCTGAATTCTTTGTATTCAATTGTCATTATAGTCTAGCTGCAATAGAGAACAAGGAATTGGTTCTTACCTAACAAAGTTTATTGGCTTATTTCTGAAATCAGGCATTACAGAATAAATTTAAAACCAAAAAAAGGCTTTTTGATTCCTTGAGATTTAAAACTTTAAGTAACTCTTTAATTACTTATGAGTGTGCCTGCAGATATAACAGTACCTTAACATCCATGTTTTTACTTTTTTCCCTGTCAAACAACACCACAGGAAAAAAAGGGGATAAATCACCAAATTTGCAGACTGGGGTGATTCATGGCTGCAGAAAGGCTGGGAGGTTGATCCATGGCCCACAGTGCCCCAGCTCAATTTGAGGGGATGGCACTGAGGAAATTGGAAGGGTGACTCCAGCAGATGCAGGGATACACACAGACATTTCATAGCACTGCATGAAGTCAGGAACTGTGGCAGTGAAGGTGCAATGGCACAGATCAAATACAGAGCATTTAGCTATGGATCCCAGCCAGGGGGACAGAGCTCCTGCTGCTGTGCTTTCACTGCCACTGCTCCCACTCTGCCCACACCAAACCTTGCAGGAGGGGATCCAGGATGGAATCGTGGCACTAACAACACACCCAAATCACAAATTCAAATTACAGGTCTGCTCTCTAAACAATGCTCCCCCACCACATCCAGCTAAACCAAGTGTGGAAGTGCCAGAGACATGGTCAGGTTTATGCTGAGCCTTGCAAAGCTCAGCCCAGCTGCTTGGATGGCTCTGCTTGGGCTCTGGATGCAGTCAGAGCTGGGAGGCACTGATTATAGCCAGTATTATTATACAATTTGCATTCTGACTATTGTTTTCTTTTTAATCTCCTACATTATCTGACTATTCAGCAGGTAGAACCAAAGCACTGAACAGGTTTTTGGGATTTTTCCACCCGTGTGTGAAAGCTCAGCCCTGATGTGAGCAGGCACTGGGAGCAGCACAGGAACAGCACAGCTCCATCCCCACAGCTGATGTTGGCCCAGGCACAGACAGCATGGCAGTGCACACTCCAACCCTGGCCAAAGACATGCCAGGACACTCAGCAGCTATAAATCTCCTTTCATACAAGTTAATTTAGCCCAAATTTCTTTTGAGAATTATTTTATTTTTACACAGGCATCCACAAATATTTGCACAGAAACTTTCCAAGCAGGGAGTCACCATCTATTACACTCATGTCATGTGTCTGAATTGTATCAGACCCTTCCAAGCTTTATTTTTGACCTGTATCTGAATTCAATGCCAATTTAGAGGAATGCATTACAATAAAAGGTTTTTGAAACACTGCTGGTTTCCACTAAGTAAGTCTCAATTCAATGGAAGTTGTAAAAAATGTGACTGTTTAAGCCTATTATCTATGGACAGAAACCCAAGAGCAAGACCTGAGGTATTTACAGCCCTGAGTATCACATAACCCAGGGGAGCTGATGTTAATTCCCTAACAGGGGTGCATTGTGCTGGGGGGGTTCAGTGCTGTCAGAGCAATTTGCAGGCTGATGCAAGGGGAAACTGCTCTTGCCTTAACTGGTTTTAATCTCTGCATTACAACTTTCGGTGTTTTCCCAATCTTGGCAAAAACCCTTCAAAGGCAGAAAACAGAAATCCATCTTTCAAAGAATAAATGAGAGAGCATAGAAGCAGTCCCCTGCACCTCTGCCCATGCTGAAAGGAGGAATTGTTCTCTGCACCCCAAAGGAGCCTCTGTGATTAGGTGATTCTGTCCAGGACTAAACATCTGAGGGCTGAACTCCACAGAAAATACCCCTCAGTTTGCTGGTGGTCCTGGACCAGTGTGAAATTAAACAGGCAAGGACACAGCTCCACTGCTTCACCTTTACCTTTCCCAATTTTGTGACTGTTAGTATTTCAGTTGTTAGCTCCAGAGACAGACAAGGTTATTATTTCTACTGCAAATGTACAGTAGGAGAAGGATTTTCCAAACAACAAAACACAAACTTTTAGGACCATGAGAAAATAAAAGGGCAGAAGGAAATTTTTTCCAAAATTAACATTAAATTTTGTCTTTAAAACCTTCCTGTTCTGAAAAGATGCAAATATGAATATACAAAACTCAGTTATGTTAAGTGAGATTTCACCTACAGAAGTAGAAACTTTCCCAATTTTGTGCACACATATGCACACACACAAAGAAACTCTACCTGATGGGAACTCCATAACAGCAGATAATTGAAATGACTGTGAAAGTAAACCCCCCTGAATTCTGATTCTGAGTGTGGCCAACCTCAGGGCTGACTGTGAGATGAGGAGTGCTTCAACAGGAATCTGTAACTCAGCTGGGTACCAGAACCATGGGATCATAAAGATCCCAGTTTATGGCATCTCATTCCTCTCCCCACTGCACGTGAGGGTTTCATTCCCTCCCCCAAGAGATCACAGCATCCCTCTTCCCCTTCTTGGTCATTTTCCCTCTCCTCCACCAGTCAGGTTTGCCCTTTCCCCCCAAGGTGGGGTAACAGATACAGGGAATAATTATTCTCAGCTCACAATAAGCCTCAAATGCTACTTGTTTTTTTAATAAATTGAGCTACTCTTCTGACCAAAAGCTTGTCTGCTTTTCCATCGACAGCTACACCAAGGAACCTTCTCACCACAGTCAGAGATCATTTCTAACTGAGAAACACGGTGTCATTTCATAAATGTCTCTCTCACATACAATTAGGAAAAGCTGGAAGAAGCCAACAGCAGAAAAAGCAGCTCAGACTACTGAAAAGCAGCGTGAGTTGTTCCCAAGTTCAGGGATTTCCTGAACTCAAGTATGTCCTGGAGTAGATACAACAGCTGAGTAGACAGGTCATACCTGCTGCTGATGTCTTTAAAAGACTTCCCTTCAGACCCAAGGGCTGGACTCTCCCAAAAATTCCGTGGTGTGACTCCCTAGCACCATCCAGCTCTGGGCAAAGCCAGCCCTGCCACAGAACCCCACTCACATCTCACACACACAACTCCTGCTCCTCACTCAAGAGCTTGTTTTAAAAGCTGCTGAAAAAGACTGAAAGAATTCACGTAAAAGAGTGTTTGTAACCAGATTTCCTGGAGATAAATGAAAGACATACGTTTCCATGGCTGCCAGCCTACTAAATTTTGCAAGCATAAATATTTACCTAGGACTGGGGAGGGGGG
>VZTZ01045548.1:570583-604000 GCA_013400955.1 Drymodes brunneopygia | reverse complement strand
GGGGGGGGGGAATCAGGAAGAAAACCACCATCTAGACCCTTCAAAGTTTAAATACTGAAACACAGAGGTCATTATTTATAACTAGAAATAGAGAACATGTCTTTTCCATGTATATTTCTATTATGTTATTCATCCCCTCCATATGCATTCTATTATTACCATTCTTACACCAGAAAATAATTCCTATGTCACTTGCTCACCCTGGATGCATTCATTTTCTTTAGGCTTTCTTGTGGTTATTGATTTCCTGCTTTGCTGAAGTGGCTTTGTTTCTTTCGCAGCAGGCTAGCCATTTTAAAACAGTTGTTCAACAAATAAAAAAATTACGTTCTAAAATTAAGTTAGTTTTATCTTCCTTTATTTTTATCTGAGTTAAATGCAAGTGACACACTTCCCCTAAAAAAAAAAAAGGAAATACTTAATGCCTCCCAGCACGCAAACAAGTAAATAAGTAAAATTTTTCTTTTCTAATAAGACGTATTTATTTTTATGATTGGAAACATGAAAGAAAAAGTGTAGTATAAATAAAGCCTCTTTTGTACTCTTATGTTGTAATCACTGCTGTGGCCAGTGGTTTAACATCAACAAAAGAGGATTATCTGGTCCAGAGCCAAATTCATTTAAGTCCTATCTGAAAGTTGTTAAAAGAATCCTTTTTTCCTTTCAGTGCAAGTGGGCTCATGCTCCAACAGGACAAAGTTTGCAGTCCTCTCCCACCAAACCAGTCCAAGATAATCAGATTTGATACAAGGAATACAACTACTACTTAATCAACAGCAAAACCAAGGGAAACAGAGCTTTTGCAGGAGGTGACACTTGTGACACGTGCAGCAGCTTGTTTGGATGCTGTTGGTTTGACAAGGGCCATTTCCAGAGTTCTTTTTTGCTCCCTCAATCCTCCAACATCCTTATTAACTAACTTCAGTGAACTACAGGGGAGAAAACTAGGGAGGCAGATAGACACTGTACTGTACTGTATTGTATTATATTATATATTAGAGCAGAATTTTGTCATATTTCTTGCTAAAATCAAGAAATTTAGGGTACCAGAAACCCCTCCACATTTTCTTTCTCCATGTGCTGTAACAGACCCTCCTTGAATGGCAGGAATTTGCTGTTCCACATCATCTTCCTCACCATCATGTCTTCAATGAAAAACCTTGCACACTGCTGCTCAGGCATGGGAATTCTTTCCAAAAGTAATGGGCTTCACATTCTTCATCCAGGTATTGAAGTAAAAATTACAAGAAACACGTCCCATATTGAATGTACTATTCTGTTTAGGGAGGAACATTTTTGTGAAGGAAAATGTATCCAATCAGCAGATCCAGGATTCTTTGATGCATTTAAACCAGCAGAGATGTGGAAGCTCTTATTTCATGGCCAGAACAAGCACCAGGACAGCTGAAGATCCAGGTGCACCTTTGGGAGGGGACAGGCATCATCTCCAACTGATTTTGTGACAAATCAAAACCACTCAGAACTTATTTTTAGGCTACAGCTGTGTGAGGAGGGAAGAGAAACAATGATAAAACCCTGAGAGGCCGTGTAAAGCAATGACCTGCACCCTGCCACACACCTGGGAATGGGAATGCTGCACACCTGTGAATGGGAATGCTGCACATCTGGGAATGGGAATGCTGCACACTTGGGAATGCTGCAAATCTGGGAATGGGAATGCTGCATACCTGGGAATGGGAATGCTGCACACCTGGGAATGCTGCACACCTGGGAATGGGAATGATGCACATCTGGGAAGGGGAATGATGCACATCTGGGAATGCTGCACACCTGGGAATGATGTACATCTGGGAATGGGAATGATGCACACCTGGGAATGCTGCACATCTGGGAATGCTGAACATCTGGAAATGGGAATGCTGCACACCTGGGAATGGGAATGATGCACACCTGGAAATGCTGCACACCTGGAAATGCTGCACACCTGGGAATGGGAATGCTGCACATCTGGGAATGCTGCACACCTGGGAATGGGAATGCTGCACACCTGGGAATGGGAATGATGCACACCTGGGAATGGGAATGATGCACACCTGGGAAGGGCAATGCTGCACACCTGGGAATAATGCACATCTGGGAAGGGGAATGCTGTACACCTAGGAATGGGAATGATGCACACCTGGGAATGGGAATGCTGCACATCTAGGAATGCTGAACATCTCACACCTGGGAATGCTGAACATCTGGGAATGGGAATGCTGCACACCTGGGAATGATGCACATCTGAGAATTGGAATGCTGCACACCTGGAAAGGGCAATGTTGTACACGTGGAAATGGCCATGCTGCACACCTGGGAATGATGCACATCTGGGAAGGGGAATGCTGCACACCTGGGATTGGGAATGCTGCACACCTGGGATCTGCCTGCACCCAGCACTCAGTGTCAGCCCTGCAGGTAACTCAGGACTGCAGGAAACCAGCACCCACTCTGGAAACTCAATACACGACAGTGCAACACCAGAAGCTGCTGCCTATCTGTTATCTAGGAAAAAACAACTCATGCTGGGATCCAATCCTGCTCCCAGGGCCAGGGAGGCAGGACAGGGCCATGACCAAGAGGAAGGGTCAGGGCTGTGAATCCTTCTCCATCAGTGTCTGCCCTTTCCAGTCCCATCATCTGAGTGAAGGACCTGACTTCAAACTCACTGTGCTGGGCGAGGCTTAACTGACCATGGAGAAAATGATGCCATTTTGACATGGGAATATCTGATAATGAAACAAGTCAGTTCATTAAGATGAGGAGTTTTCTGTAAAGCACAGACTCACAAAAACCCAAACCCCTTCACTGGAGGAAGAGCTTCCTATCACCAAATGCTCTGGATCCCTGAAACACAAGGGATGGCAGCCATCCCTGTTTCATATTTACCTTTTTAAACTTCAACAATCTTCAAAACCTCAGTGAGGAGCACCAGAGCTGTGTTGTTTATCCTTGCAGTAAATGAAGAAGAGAAATTAATAATCATCATCATCATCATCATCATCTAATACACAGTAATTTCATCTGTAGAGTGCCAAGTATTTTCTAGAGATCCATGTCACTACAGACAGGGAAATATAGAGCTAACAAGGTGGAAATCACCCTGAGCTCCAGGGAGAAGTTGTAACCCTGAATCCCCAGCATTCACCACTTAGTCCTGAAATCAAACTGATCATAATTAAGTTATTTGGGCCCTATCCCAGAACTTAGAACCCTCACACAGTCCAAAACCATCTGCAAAGATGGTACTTTAGAAACATTTTCAGATGGATAAACTTCAGTGCCCAGAGATCACCCTCTCCTAATCCTCTGCTTAGTAACTGCTGGTTAAGTTTATGATCACAGGAACAAAAAAAAAAAACCCAGAGCTTTGTAAGTATGCAGCCTAACTTTTAAAAGGAAATAGGCTTTGAAAAAGTTTGCAGGATATAGGAAATGAAAAGAAAAAATGTTTTCATTCAGTTTCCTGTTTAGATGTATGGATAGATTTGACTTCAAATAGATGAGCCACACAGAAGTTTAGTTTATAAGGGTCAGATGGTAACAGTTTCTGTTTAATCCTCGATTTACATTAACTTACAGGAAAATTAATGATTTTAAACAGGCATCAAAGTGAGGCTGTTTTTTTCATTTCTCCAGCTTTGCTGGAGGAACAATTGTTTCCTTTATCTGTCTTCCAGAAAGTTGGTGATTGTGTTTAAGTTAAACTGCTCATTTACCCTTCAGGCACAGCATATTATGAGTTGTTTTGCAATGAACATCAGCCCCTTACGAGTGCAAACTCTCTGACAGCTCTCTCAGATTCTTGAGCTCACTCGAGCATTTCACAAAACCACTCTTCACAACTGCACACGTTATAATTTACACATTAAACCAGCAGGTTTTCACCTCAGGTCTGTTGCCAAGAATAATCCTTCAAAACTCTTTTATCTTTTTGTAAGAACATAATTATAAATGTGCAATTAACAGCCAAAGAAAGGTCTTAAGAAAACTCTTGGAGCAATATTGCCTGTTTTAATGCCTCGACCAGATGGTGGTTTAAAGAAAGTGGTTTAAAGAAAATAAATAAAAAGTCACATTTTTCAGTCGGCAATGATATGTCAAGTGTAAAATTTGAGATATTAAAGCCAGAGTGCCACGGGCCTTTCTAATCACCAGAAGTGCTCTTAATTCTTTTGTTTTGCTGCTGGACAGACCAAGCAGTTGTAAACATCATTACTGATATGCATCAGTACAAAAGCACAGGGACCAGAGGCAAAAAGAATTATTTGTTGCATTTTTTTCCATGCACGGAGCCCATCCAGTGACTGATTTTCCCCAAGGATGAATAATATGCTCATTTTTGTCTTTTGTTACAACTTGAATTTGTACAGTCTAATCCTGAAGTCTTTTCCTTTAAAAATACAGGTGTTTCCCTTTTGCTAATTAAAAATGAGTACTGGCTAATTGTTGGCATTCTCCAGGTAGGGTAATCACCTTGGACTGAATGGGTGACAGAAATTCCAGCTTAGCCTCATTCCAGATAACACTCAGATATTTTTTAAAGCTGTAGAGAAATGGCAGAAGAAGATTCTCCCATTTGAAAACAACCCAGCTGCATTATTTTACAGCCAGGCCATAATGCCATAAAATATCTGCTTGGAACTAATTAACTTAGGAGAATTATCAAATACATCACACAGTAAACTGACTGACTTGACAATAAATTCAACTGCTTAACTTAATTCTACAGTGATGGACATCTGGCCTGCTCTTGTTCAGATAATTTAATGTGTCCCACTATTAACAATTTCTATCATTTAAGATACACATTTCTTCCCTTGAAATTTAAGAGCTTCAGAGTGTTAAGGTTTTTTAAAAAAATTCAGAAGAGAAGCATCTTTCCTCAGTTGTTTCAGAAGAAGCAAATATTTTGGCATTATCAGTGATGTGGAACATGAAATCAGACTTGAATTACTTCAAGAGATGGATAAAGACGATAAATATGAACAAATAAAAGGCCATTTCCTTGCACAACAATCCTACATAATTTATTGCTCACCATTATTTGGGCTGTCTTTAAAGCCCAAATTAGAGACAGTTAAATAACTACAACCAGAAAACTTCACCTTGCACTGCACTGAAATGAGGGGGCAGCTTCAGTTCAATATCAATACATTAAATCAGCCCCATCACCTCAGTGCAAAATTTCCAGCTGCTCAAGTCATTGTTCCTAAGTAGTATTTTTAACTAATAATTTTCCTTTTTATTAAAAACAAACAAAAAAAGGAAAACTTGAGTTCAAGCAATGTAATCAGTTTCCAGGTCAATGACTTGTTTTTCCTTAATTTTAAAAATAGCTTTTCTTGAAAAAAAAAAAAAACCACTTTAAAGGAGCACAGATAAGCAGCATGAAAATCTGTTCTGTGTTTGTGTCCAGTCTAGGTAGGTCCAGTAATTACTGACCTGGAGAAATAACTTCTGCTGCTGATAAATACTTAAACAACCATAAAAAAAAATGATCTCAGGCTGATGACAGCACAGGGTGGTGTTGCCATTAGGCAGAATAAAATCTTTCTAAAAAGGGAGTTGCAGACTTAATTGATATATGGGGGAAAAAAGAAGATGCAGTACATTTAGACCCTAATTTAATAAAATCAACTAACAGAGTGCCTTGTTCTAATGAAATATGAGTATGAATGTGAGCACTCATGGACTGAAACAGCAAATTATGGTATGGAGAGGAGCTACCTTGAAAAATCAGCAAGGAAGTGATTTAGCTCTAATATCTTCACAAACATGCTGAAAAGAAAGAAGGGAAGTTTAAAAGAGCTCAAAGAAGAGAAGGCATCGACAGGAGAGGGGAAAGATTACAAAACCCTTCAGTGAGATCTGAGCGAATAAAAGCAGCTTAAAAATTAATTCAGGTTTTTCAAAAAGCAAAATTAATGAAGTGTGAAAAACAAGGAAATTTAGCCCTCCAAAAGAGAGGCAACATCTGCAATGTTAATACGCTCAGAGACATTTAGGTGTTATAGAAGACTGCAAATGAGGCAGATGTGATAAAACAAGGGAAATAATCCAACTTTTTGCTGGGCTGCAGCCTGGAAGCATCATGGAAAGGCAGGAATTGCCTGAACTCCTCTGCTCCTGCATGGCTGTACCTGGAACTGCACAAGGATCCCAAAATCACCTAATTACAAGGAAGGTATTCCCAAGCCAGAGGGAACTGAAAGCACTGCAGTCAGGATGATTAAGTTGTAAGAATGGGCTGATTTCGAGTGAAATATTGAGATTTACATCCCTGTATTCTGTGTGGCAAACAGCAGATGTGAAAGGAATGCTCAATCCAAAACACATCCAAGCAGATCTTTGCATCTACAGCAAAACCAGCACAACTTTTCCACTGAAATGGCTGTAGAGATCAATAGCTTTTACATGTGAAATGGTAAAAAGGCAGAGAATTCCTCAGTCACAGAGGGGCAGGGCTGGGACAGTGAAACAAGCAGTTAACATTTCACTGCCCTGATTACACAGCTTGGAAACCCAGCAGCCTTTGCAGAGATTTCCCCACTGTACACTTCATTATTTGGGATTATTTCCGAACAGCCAGAGAGGTATTTCAGATTTCAGGGTAGAGCTTGGTGCAGGAACATCATTTGGTGTTTCCTCCTGAGAGCAGCGATGCTGAAGCACTCTCAGTTCTCTCCTGCAGAACTGCTCACTGCTGCTCCCAGCTTGAATTGCACAGCTTTTCCTTGAGCAAATATTAAACGACAGAACAAATTCCTCAGCTAACTGAAAAGGTTATTTTCCAGTGATACTTAAAGGGAGCCCAGTTATTCCAAAGCATTATTCTACCATGACTAATTGACATTAGAAGAAGTGCAAAGTACATAACTTGATGCTTTTTCAAATACAACAGAAGACATTTCTTTTTGAAACCACACAAAATCTGTCTGGGTTGAAATTCTGCTTAGGCTGCAGTGCTGAAATCTCAAAGGAAAACGTACAAGAATATTTTTTTCAGTAATTCCTTGTAAGCCCAATTTTTTTTCCATGAAATCTCAAAGTCTGGTGCATGATAAGCATGTTCTCATTGTTTATTTACTCATTGATTTTTATTTTTATTGGATGTAGATGTTTCCTGGGAAAAACAAAAATAAAATAATGATGTCTTAATTTTTTTTTCCAATTTTCATTTCTTAAAACATGGTTTCCCAAAGAAGTGAAATGGATTTCCTTTTCAATATTGCAGTGCTGGGACATGCTCCTTTTTAACTTTGTAATAGTGATAACAGCGATTCTGCAGTGTAAAAATGACTTGAAATTACTCAAATTTAAATTTCTTAATAACTACGTATTTCCAGATCAATTCAGAAGAGGCTGGGTGCAATCACATACTTCAGAGAGCATTTCCCTCCTGTTAGGGACCAATTCCTGCTATCCCTGCGAATCCCTGGGCATCAATTCTAACTTTCCAGCCAAAAAATGCCCAGCCAATGACTGATGTGCCCATCAAAGTCCAGAAAACCTCTGCCATCTATTATTAGGATTTGTGCTTTCAGTAAAGACCTTCAGATCTGTCACACTGCCCCAGAGTCTAAAATTTGCATTAATTGTCAGGATTCAACTGCAGATTTCCCAAAGGAGGTTTCCCTTACCCAAACTGCTTCCAAACTTAAAATTGGGCAAAATTTAAAATGAGAGAATCAACATGAAGTTGTTCAGAAAAAAAAAGGAATTGGCCTGTTCTATTTTCTGCATTTGAATCTCACCTTGATATTTAACAATTCCGTATTTATAGATTTAAATTTTCCACCACCAGCCTTTATGTGCTTTAGAGTTATTTTTAACTTGACTTTTTCAGTCTCATGATTTAAAACAGTTCTTGATCACGAGCAACATGAAATAAAAAATGCTCAGAAACAAATGGCATTCCCTGCCATGCTTTTATCTATACACCAATTTTTATTGGAATTTGAAAGTTTTAAAGGCTGCAGTTTTAAATGAAGCCATAATTACAGGAAACATTCATTTAGTAGGAACAGGTCAACATAATTGAATAAGGCAGTAATAAGATATTTAGCAAACATTATCCATCACTGTTCAAATGAAGAAGATTTAAAGATGTACAGAAAAGACTCTGCCTTCACATATTCCCACAGATCCTCCCATGTCAGGGAGATTCTGTGAAATATAAAAGGCCCACGAGGGTGAAAAAAAGTGGTCACCTATAGAAAAGTTCTGCCTACAAAAAAAACCCAGTAAAAAATATTTTAAAAGGTTTAGATTTAGATGTTGCCTCACTTGACGAGAATGTTTCTCAAACTCCTGGTCCACTTCTGGTCTCCTGCTTGGGTGATGGGTTTTCCTCTCCATTTTTGTTGTTGTTTCTCTTTGACCCAGAAGCATTTCCTTGCTGAACCTCAGAATTTCCCCCTGTTGTACCCAGCCTACAATCCTTCTTCAAGAAATTCTCACCCCTTACTCTCGACAATAAAATTGCACCGTTTCTCAAGATTTTATTTACTTTTTGGCATTAAAAAATACTGCCACGACAGCAACTGTAAGTTTGTTCTTTCATGTGCTGTCGTGGTTTGTGCAACAGCCAATCCTTTGAGATGGGGAGCTCCAATCCTAATAACCAACCACCCACCTGATAACCAATCACCCACCTAATAACCAACCACCCACCTGATAACCAACCATCCTCCTGATAACCAACCTCCCTCCTGATAAACCACCCACCCTCCCAACCGCCAGCACGGGCACAGGAACACGGCAGGAACAGCTCACCAGGGCTGTGGTTAAGGACTTGCACCAAAAAAACTGAAAAAGGCAGCCTAATTTGTGTGTCATGTTCACCAGTGACCTATTTTGCAACTGCATTACATTAGGAGGAAACATCTAAATTAAGATAGATAAAAATGAAATTGTTTCCAACCAAAAACCTGTGAAATACAAGGTTCAAAATCCATTTCTTTCCAAATTTATGTTTTTAATCAGTATCTACCCCAACTACTCAGTATTTCCCAATGATTTGCCTCCAGAATATCCCCCAAACTCTCTGTTCTTGGCCTCACATCCACCAAATCTATCCCACAGCATCAAGTCTTTTCTCCTATTAAATTTCTAAGAAATTTCTCATTCGAGTTGCTTTCCCTGGGCCAGTACTGTGGTATCAAATACATAAAGAAAGTAAAGAATGATCCAGAACATGAGGAAATGAAGCTCCTGCCCCTTCCTCTCACTGTTTCTCTCTGGATGGAAAGAGTCAGCTCTGACACCTTCCCACCATCCCAAAGGTTCTCCCAGATGGGAGCTGATGGAAAATGGGAGATCTTTGCCCCTGAACTGGGAGCAAGGAGCTGCACAGAGGGGCAGGGGAGAATTCAAACACCCAGAAGAGAGAGCTGGAACTTCACTGCAAGGGTCCAGCTCCGTGGGTCTGAGCAGGAGGGGGAATACAAATGGGAATACTACAGGTACATACAGAAAGGATGACCCAGAATGGTTTGGGTAGGAAGGGACCTTTAAAGGCCATCCAGCCCAACCCTCTGCAGTGAGCAGGGACACCTTCCACTGGACCAGGTTACTCCAAACCCCACCCAAAGTGGCCTTGAATGTTCTCAGGGATGTGGCATCTACCATCTCCCAGGGCACTGCGTGCCAGGGCTTCCTCACCCTCATTAACTATTTACTGGTTTAAATGAAAGGTTATTATGAAGGGGTAACATACTTTTCTTTTCCTGCATAGAATCATAGAATCATTTTGATTGAAAAGACCTTTAAGACCATCAAGTCCCAAGTGCGCACCCAGCAGGGCCAAGGCCATCACTAACTGATAAAGCTGTAGGAATTATTTTGCTAAGCTTAACTGCATCTCTGTAAAAAGAATTTCAAGATTATGGCGCTATTCGGGTCTAACTTTGACTTTACATACACTTAAATTCCAAGCAGAAATATCTTCTTGTCTTCTTACCTCCTCTTCCCATCACATTGGTTTTGCATCTTCCAGAGTGATAAGCTCTGTCCAGCAAAACACCAAAATATGCACTTGGCTAATACTTCCTGTGGCTCTGCTGACCCAACTTGTTCCAACTTCAGCCACTGCTCCTGACATCTGCTGGGTCCAGGGCAGGATACCCTGCTCCTTCCAGGAGCCAGGGAATCAGACACCCACTATTTATACTCTGGTACCTCCAAGTGCTCTGCCCATGCAGATAATCTCCTGCAGCTGCCACAGACTGGCTGAGGCAGCCAAGCTGGATTTAGCTCTCACTGCCTTAGCACAAAAAATCAACTCATCACATTTGGGGTGACAACGACAGCAACAGTAACCATCAAAATGCAAACACTTGTTTTTAGGAGTTTAAGGTACTTCTTGAATGCGAAACATTAAACATTTATAGCAGACTTTAACTTGGATGCTTACTCATTTTAGACATAAAGGAACAAGTGAAGCGGTGGCACTAATTATTTAAACTCAAACAAGTGTCACGGTACTTTGATTTTATTATTATTATCATAGGATTTATCTAATAGTCCCTGAAATATATGCATCCAAGATATGTATGTATGACTTCTGTGCAATGACAATTTATTGGAAAATACAGTAAATAATACATTTAAAATCTGGATTTTGTCCCCTCCTAAACTCTCTCGAAGACAGCAGCCAAAAAACCG
Source organism: Drymodes brunneopygia (assembly GCA_013400955.1). Classification (NCBI taxonomy): domain Eukaryota; kingdom Metazoa; phylum Chordata; class Aves; order Passeriformes; family Petroicidae; genus Drymodes; species Drymodes brunneopygia. Next base: position 593,332 of record VZTZ01045548.1, on the reverse strand, counting down.
AGCAAGTCAGGGTGCCTTTGAAGATATTTAATTAAAATCTAATCCCACATTCTTAAGGGCTCACATAAATTAAGCTGTCATTCAGGAGATTTATGCACTCCCATTTGCATATTGCATACAATTCATCAATTACTGGTGTTTGAAGGCAGAGCCGTTCCCGGGGAGGCGCTCGGCGACGCGGCGGCGGCGCCCGTGGGCCTGGGGACAGCCTGGGGACAGAGACCTCCATATGGCTGCTCCTCCTCTGCCATCACACACTGCCCCCAGCCAGCCTCTCACACACCTCCCCTCTCAGGATGGATCCTGCTTGGATCAATCTGCCAGCTGGAGAGCAGCGTTTGGGCACTCCTGGGGCAACCCAACCATGGTCGGTGTCCCTCGTGTCACCAAACACCCGTAAGCCTCCTGATTCTGCTGGAGGAAACCAGGGCCCTCTCCTGCAGGAAGCCAGGATCCTCTCCTGGATCTCCTCAAACAAAATCACAGAACCACACAATCACTCACATCCATTTAGATCCATCGAGTCCAACAGCACCACCACAGCCACCACTAACTCAGGTCCCCAAGTGCCATGTCCCCAAGGCTTTTAAATCCCTCCAGGGATGGCTTCTGCTTGCTGATTACTACAAAGTAATAAATACTGCCTGGAGGCATTTCTGGCTCCTTCACTGCTCACAAGACTCTCTTTGTAGAATTAAGGGTCACACTTAAGTTGGAACAAAATATCTCCTTTAAGTGTTCAAAAATATTAATCCAAATTTAAACATGCTTGGATGTATTCAGACCTAGGAAATTTTCCCAGTAAATCCCTAGCACTTTTAAACACGTTCTTGGATAAGCACAGCTCATATAAATGTGGGGAACATTTCCTTTTAAGAGCATCGTTACCTGAATAGGAATATATCCATAATTCCTTTACACTCCAGTATTTGTGAGCTTGTCCAGCAGCAGAGCAGGGCTGGCACATCCAAGTGCCCAAACACCCATCTGACATTTCCTGGCCTATCTGAACCATGGTCCTTCACCCCAAAAACTGTCTCAGGGATGTCTGCACATCCACAGCCCAGTATCACCTTCCTTGTTCCCACACCTGCAGTGGTTTGATGACAGGACAGCCACAGATTCAACAAAGAACTCAAGAAACCGTGAGAACGTGACAACATGCAAACAACAGGCTCCAAAACTACATGAAAAAAGCATCAAACCTAACACCAATTCACATATCCTGCTTCTACATCCTGCTTTACACTCTTTTTTTGGGGCTCAGACAATAGTGTTTAAGCATCTAACACTGGGAACACAAGGTAGCTTATGACAAGAAAATTAATCCGTGAAACAAATATATGTATCTGTAATTAGATTAATTTTTCAACAGCTTGCCACAATGATGTGGGAGTCTCAGTAAAACCTCCATTGTGCATTTTCTTTGCTCACTCAGTTCGTCTTGTTCTGCTATTTTAGACCATGGAGTCTCTGAACAAATGTCCCTCTCAGTGGTGGTGATTCCCTGCTCATCCAACAACCACAGCAATGCTTCATGGAGGAGCAGCAGCAAAATGTCATGTTCTTCTCTGGCTTTCTTTTATGAATATTGCACTGACACGCTGATTATAAATGTACCAAGGGACAGAAATACCAACAAAAGGTGGAGCTTCCCTCCCACAGCTCTTGCAGCCCAGCACTGACCTGCCACACATCTGCCAGCCCAGCCCGAGACCTTTTAGGGCCAACTCTGGTACCTGCCCCAAGCAGAACGTGTGAAACCTCTCCACTTCATTAACTGCAGCCTCAAGCAGCTCTTAAATTCACATCTCCAAAGGGGAAAGGCTAAAGCAATAACCACTTGTTACAGTCTTGTTACTAAGCTAATGCTCATCTCTTACACTCACTGAGACTTTGCTCCATTTGTTGTATTATATGATTAAAAGTAGCCTATTATTTCTGTTCTTTCACCAGATGTTTTAAAAAATTACTTTAAACAGTTTGCTTCCACTTAGCAATGAGCTGCTTATTAAAGCCACTGCATAAATATAAATGCACAACAATTTGAGGATTTTTTGCTAAGTTTGGATAACCTAATGGAATTAATTAATGGAGTTAATGGAATAAAGAATAAATATCATGGCTGACGTCAGCACCAACTTCTCCGTGACTCTCTGACTGATGAGAGGTGATGTAGCTCCACCTCAGCTCTGAAACACCTCTGCTGAGGAGTTAAGAACTACTGAAACAACCATGGAACACAACACTGTCCATTTATTAACTTCCCTTTAACAACAGAACACTTCACTGTGCTTCCAGCATTTTCACAAGCATTAAATTCACTTTCACAATGCAAAAATATCCCTCTTCAAAACTCCACACCCCGTGTGGATTGAGAGATTTGTCTGTTTCAAAGGACAACCAGGCACGGGTTATGTCCTTTTTCACACATTCAGTTGTCTCTCCAGGAAAACTTTTGACAACTGAAGAATTACTGGGATTCTTCAAAATCCCAAGAAAGCAACGCTGAGATGATTGGTTGGGGAAGAAATTTTTGAGTTCCCACTTTCCAGCACTGATTTAACTTAGTCTTCTCTTAACCCTCTTTTAACTTGAATTTAAGAGAAACTGTTGGGTGGGAAGGAAAAGGAATTGTTTCAGTCTCAGTCATCACTTCAAGATTATATCTCAGAATAAAAAAATCCAGAGATTTGTACAGTAATAGCAGTCCATGAAATACGAGATGTCAATACACAACAACCAACAAGCCATGGAATCTCCCACTGGTGACACACCAGAGCTTTGGAATCCCACCAGCACCCGATGCCTCTGTGGCTCTGGGATGTGCTCAGCTCCTCTCCTCCCATCCTGTTCATCCCACAAGTTCTGTCTCTCCTCCTGCATGACTGACACGTTTTCCTTGCTGCTGTTTTATAAACACGCTGGGTAACAATGACAGCGTTCTGCTGGGGGCTGGGCACTTCTCCCTGACGCCTTGTCACAACACAGGAACGCTCCCAGCCCTCCCCAGAGCTCCACCTCACACGGGAGGCTCCCCAGGCAGCTCAGGGAATTGCTGCACTGTTAGAAATGGTGCATGGAACAGCTGCACTGCACAGAGAAACTCCAGAACCTGGAATTTCCTAACCTACTGGTGTTATTTCTGTGGATAACTGATCAAATGTAATTATATATATTGCATGTAAGAAGACAAAACACATTCCAAAGTGAATCTGTGAGGTGATCCATGTACAGAGGTGATCAATGTACAGACAAAGACACCAGAGGCAAAACCAGCAGTAAAAGCTCCATGACTTTATGCATTAATTGAATTATTAATACTGATCGCCCTGAAAGTTTCCCCATCTTGCTGTTGTACAGTCCATCGCAAAAAAACCCTCGAGAACATCTGTCCCACGGTAGCTGCTAAATAATTAGTTTAATTAAAGTTTGACATAGTTTCTAGAGCTGGCACCCTCTGCTGCACGTGGGAAGTTGGCAGAGAGCTCCACTCACCTCGCACAGAGTGACTGGACTTGCATTGTGCCTACAGCCCAACAGGAAAAAACTCAAAATCTGGGGCTCCCAAGTGATGCTGAAGATGAAAACTGTGGGGAAAGGTCACTGCCCAGCAGCCCTGAGCTTCCTGGGCAGGCAGCAGCCTTTGGCAGAACCCTGAGCTCTGCAGGCTCCTCCTTGTTCCCACTGGACACGACCAGCCCTGACCACCAGCCCTGACCACAGCACTCCCGAGGGCCTGCCCCACACTCTGCCCACACATCTGATTTATGGCACCACAAAATAGGTTTTTTGCCATTTTTCCAAAATACATCTTCTCTTCTCCTAACCAAACCTAATGGATTTGTGGGACACCCATTCCTCATCCACGAACTCTGCTCTGGCTGCCCTGTCCAGTCCCTAAGGACAGTTCAGTTTGGTGTTTCACAGCCACCTCTATCCCCCTGTTTGTGAACAACTGCTATCTGTCCTAAATCCTTGCAAGAAAGCTGCATGATGAGCAAATGGCACTGGCACCTTCTCCTCCATCCAGCACATCCTGCGTGTCGCAGGCCTCTGGGAATTGATCCTTCTCCACATGAAGTTCTGCACTGGTAAAAGAAGGGGGAGAAAGCCATTTAAACCATCATTAGAGTGGAAGGTGACACCTACAAACATCTGGCTTCAAAACGGAAAATGAAAACTGTTCTAAATTAACAGCCTTCCATACGTTAATGCACCTCGGATTTTTACTGTATACACATTAAACCGAAGTTTTCGAAATTTAAATAATGTTAAACCACATCTACAATTTCCCTCTGATAGCTGGAACAGACAGATGGTTCGAGCCATAACTTCCTGTCAGAAGACAGCTCCTCTGGTTCCTCAAGTGCTTCATCCTGGAGTTCTGTCAGGAAAAGCCTTGCTGGGTTTCACCTTCAATACTTCTCTCTCAGGAAAAAAATATGAACTAATGGTCAACCCCCACAGTTACCCTTCAAAGTCAGTCTTCACCCTCAGATATCCACAAGCTGTTTGTCACTGAATTTTGTGTGTCTCTTACAACAGCAATTTGTAGAACTGTGTCATTTTACCGGTATAATTGTGAGAAGGAAGTACATTTGTAGGCATTTCGATTTTCTCTACATTAAAATGAGTTTTTTTTTTTAATTTTCATTTTTCAATTAAAGAATAAAGTCAAAGCCAGCGACAGATTTCCACTGAGATTTTGGACTGGTCAGCTGCCAGTTCAAGTACTCCTTTCTGGTGAGGAGAAAAACCCTATAGAGTCATTTTTAGAACAATTTCTACATTTTTAATATTCCATGTACATAAAAGATGCAATGTAGAAAATGATCAGAAGACACAGTAGAACTAAACATCACTCACAACTACACATTCATTTTACTTATTCCTTTAGCTGAGAAAACTGAAGAAACTCATCTTCATTATTTTTGAAAATTATTTGCTTCATATAATTACAGAAATCAAGTGCAGTAATAAGCCACTGCTCAGGTGGGATTTCAGACATCAAAGTCCCTTTTTTCCTTAAAAAAGGTTAGGCTTTCAGGATCAGGCACATCCACAATAAAAAGGAATTCCCACAATTTATCTGTGCTATAAACAGAACAAATATGTAAGGTCAAACACCACAAAATAACACTGCTCCAGCACTACACAGCACACTTTATCTTCTTCCCAAATTAGCAAAGAAAGAAGGAAAAATCTTCCTTAAATCTCTGAACCGGTAGTTCACATTAAAATATGAGGAGCCACGGAAGAAGCAGAATCACCCATATGCTGAGGGCATTTGGAAACAGAAAATGTTTTTGGTTTTCCCTTTCTGCTCCATCATTCCTTTCCTGCAGAAGAGCAAAGCTCCTGCTATCAAACATACAGAGGGGTTGGTTTGCTGAAGGATTTTGATCTGAACTTGTGTCAAAAGTGAAATTTGTGCTAGGAAAGATTCTTAGAGCTCCACAGAAGAATGTAATGACACATGCAACACACACCAGGAACTGCAGTGCCAAGGAAGGAAGGGAAAATAAAGTTTAATTTTATATTGGTCGCCTACGGGCCACAGTTTCCTTGCTTTTCTATTAACAGCTCAGAATCCTGAGTGCTGTGAGAGCAGAGAGATCTGTAACTGCCAATTAATGGAATGATATTTGCATATTTATTACCATGGCTATAAGGAATGGTGGTGCTCTCCTTGTGCAAGGGGATGCAGAGGGGTGTTTGTCTGCCAGGCTGGGACTGGGGGAGAATGAGGGGAGCCAAGGGATTATAAACCAACTGTGCCACACCACAGCTCCCAAAACAACCACAATCCATATTTACCCACAAATTATTGTTATATAACCCTGTCTCCTCTGGTTATTGCTCTCTTTATGCCTTTTTGGTCACCAGTTAATAACACCAGCATGAACTAACAAACTCTCTGCTTTTTAACTTCCAGCTACTTCCTGTATTTTTTATGATAACCATATGCTGGATTATTATTTAATTACGATTAAAAAATAAACTCCTGAATGTAGGTTACTTTGAAATGAAGGCAGTTTACAAATAACTCAGATCTGCAGCTTTTCTCACAGTTCACTCAGCATTTCCTGTCACACACCTGCTCACCTGCACTCAGGATTTGACATTCAAGTTTATGCACACACCCCCCTTCACAAAGAACTAAAATCTGCTCCAGAGCTACTCACTGCTTCTTCCAAAAATAATCAAGTACCTTTTAAAATATTTTAAGTGTATTTGAAGACATACTTTTTAAATCAGGGCACTGTGGTTATTAAAGATAGCAGAATAACCCCAGTGCTTCCTGGCCCCCGAATGAAGCTGTTCCTGAGGTTCTGATGGCAGTGGCACTGTCAGAAAAGCACAAAGTCCTGCATTCCCACAGAAATTCCAAACACTCTCCCTCTCCCAGACAATGTCACATCATTGAGGCGCTGTTGCACTGCACTGTGAATAGATAATGGTGCACCCCCAGTAAACCCATTTTAAACACGTACAGCCTCTGTGATATTTGTACCCACATAGCTGAAAACGTTAAGTGCCTCCATAGGGAATTAAAAAAAACACAAAACAAATCAAATCAAATCAAAACAAAAAAACCACAACAAAACAAAACAAAACAAACGAACCAAAACAAAAAAAAAACCAAAAAGTCCGTAAAAACCCAAATAAAATGCCAAAAAAGGGGCCAGGAATGGCAAAATCAGCTCCAGGGAAGTGGCTAATCCAACCACAACCTCTGTCTATGCACAGCTCATCCCATCACATCTGGAAATATATCAGCACACAGATCTGATTGTTGTTCTCTCCTCCACTTTTGTTTTGTGTCTCCCACTTCAGATATTAAATTTTTCAATCATCTTCCTTTGATGTTGTCTTAGTTTAATTTAAAAGCAATACAAACATGTCTGATTTACAAGATTTTTATCACCACAGTATCTTATCACCTCATTAGAGTAATTTGCAAAGGCTTTTGTCCCAGTTGATACCAGAAAGGATTTATTTTCACCTTCAGGTTCTTTTCCCTTTCTCAGCCTCAGTTTATGTGCTGCTGTGCTTCATCTCTGGGCACTGAGAGAAGGTCCTGGCAAACAGGGAAGTTTTGCAATACTACAAAAACCATCGGGCTCAGGCTCTCTTTGGCTGCTGACCAAAAATGTTTTTATCTGCAGCTCTCACGAACTTCCTTTGGAGTTTTGGTCACAAGGATTGCAGCTGCTTTGGGTGGTTCTGAATGAAGAGGGGGACCCTGAGCTGTACCAGAGCTGCTCTGCACTGAACTGGAATGAGAAGCAAACCACGTGCACACACACACACACACACACACATCTATCACTAATTCATCATTTATTTTTCCCCCCTTAAAATCTGGTGGCTGATCATACCTGCATAAAGAACACACAGGACAGGACAGCTGCTGCAAGTAACAAGAAACTTGTTCTTGTAACTATCGTGGACCCAGAATATTTTCTGTGTCAGAACACCCACCAGCACAAAGGACTATAAACTGCAGTTCATATGATGCTCTGTGTTGCCATTTTTTGCTGGGTGAAAGATGAGCCATTAAAGGATGATGAGCCCCATGTGCAACACCCCAGGGCATTCCAAGGGCTCTAAAGAGCCCCAAAAAAGTCACTTTTCCTTGATCTTGGAAAACAGTAAGTCAGGAATGAAGGAGATCAAAAAGATGAACCCAAAAATTAGTTTATCAGAAGGATTCCCGTAAATTTTTCAATTTTTTTTAATCAACTGTAGTGAGACCAGAAGTGTGGAACTGGTATGGAGTTACCAGGTCAACATCTTGAACAAGGTGGTGACAAGGAACAGGTAAAAAGCAGATGTGTGTTCCTAAGATCAACATTCTTCCGAAAAGTAGTAAATTAAGAAATCTCAACCTGTTTCCAGCTCCTCTGATGACAGAGCTGCTTGAATAAAGCTATTTTATTCAGACTCTGATCGATTTTCTAGTATTTTTTTAATCCAAATTAAAATTATTCTTCTGAGAAGTGAAATTAGAATTTTTTAATAGGTGAGAAACTACCATCCGCTGTAAAAGAAGCAAATAATAAAAGCCCAGTATGTCAAGATAAATTCTGATCTTCCTCCCCTGCTTCATGGCACAATGTCCAAGAAAAATCATTTAATGCTACTTCTATGAATTTGTAATTTCATCCCAGAAAGTAAAGAATAAGATAAACATTTTCTGTTTGTTTTTCACTTTCACAGCAACACCATCCTTACTTGCTTCTAGATGGTCACATTTTGCTGACATTTACAAACATTTCATGTTGATCTTACATGGGTCACATCAATCATCTATACAGTTTCAATGACACTTTGTTAAATAAACTGTCATGAAAGATTTATAGAGAATTTGATAAAAGTAAAGAAGATGTAGTTTAGCTTTTAAAGATGCATTACCCCTTTTCTGAGGTGTAATATCAGCTCTAAAATACCATTAAGCTTTTCTGGCAGGAGATGAAGTGAGAAAATAAAATGCACTCTTTCATCAGCACCGCTTATTTGCATCTTTGTGCTTCTGCAAAACACAGGGAGAACAGAGCACCTGGAGGGAAAGGGAGCCTCACCCCATTTTGTGTGGTCTGGTTGTCTCTCCTAATGCTTGGCAGAAGCCATTCATGGTCTTATCACATTATTTGAGCAAAAATTGCCTCCAGATTAAAAACAAGCCCCAAAAACTCAACTTCAGATTAAAATCTCTGCTGACGGTAAACTGATATTCCCAAATTCCCTCTCAGCACAGGAACCCCAGACAAGCAGCACACTTTCATTCAAAGCCCTTCTTCAGATAAACATGGCCAGAGCAGCTCATTAGGATGCATTTAAAAATTTCAGACTTTGCTGTCTGATCCCAATTTAATATTTGAGAGCAGGGAACAACAGTCTCACTGTTGGGGAGGGCTTTAATCATATTTAGTTCACTAAGAAGAACCAAAGTTTGACCAAACTTTTCAGCGGTTTTCCACCCCTGACTGAGCCAGTTACAAAAGCAATTATTTGTTCCACCTTCCAGTTACCTGCAGAGTCAGCTCTGCTCCTCCACAGCTCTCCACCTGTTATGGAACACCAGCCAGGAATACAATGTGGAAAAACTCCACCATTTAGGCTTGAAAAACCATGAGTGATGAATTAAAACTTGCAGAAAAAATAACAAAGAATCTTTCACTTTTCTTAGACCATTAATTTTTGCAATCGATGGGACAACATGAAACACTCTTCAAGAACTGCTGCACTTTTGTGTGTGATGCCTTATGACCCAGCCCTGCCAAAACGTGTTCCCTTCATCCCATCCCAAAAGTGCCACACAAGAGGTCAACAGTGGAAAAATCCACTCTAAAATGATACTGGGTTCACTACAAGTATCTGTGCTCAAAAAGCTGCAGGTATAAAGCACTCAACAAACAGCCCTGGCACATCAGTCTCCCACGAGTCTGTGAGAGTCATTTCCATCACCACTGCACAGTTACTTTGAAGGTTTTCTTCCTCACTGTTTTCCTCCACCTTTTAATTTCTGTATCAATACCATAAATACAAAATTCATGGCCTGAGTTCACAAGCAGCTGGACACTGAAAAGTGCACTCTCCTGACTTTATGTTTATCTTACAATCTGTGTCCCTGAGCCCTTTTTTCACAGGTATCTTCAGTACCTGTCTCACAATAAAAACGTGAAGCTGCTTCATTCCCCTGGGATCTCAGAGCTGACCTCACACAAACCAACACCCCCACCACTCCATCCCTCCAGCCCAGTGATTCCTGCATTCCCCACTGCATCACCACCAGGGCCAGTGAGTGGATTTTGGGTTGCACAGCTCCTTTTGGTGTCTCAAGGATGACCCTGAGCTCATCTCTGAAGCCTTTAGGGGAAGAACACCATGATTTTCGGGGTGCATCCATTCATTTTTCATAGAGAAACAAAGAAGACACGTCCACTGTCTCTGTTCTGTGTCACAGAGTCCATCAGCCAGAGCTAAAACCTCTGGCAGGTTCCAAACACCCAGAGCTGCTCTCCATGCAGGGAACACCATGGATCTGCCTTCTGCAGCATTTGCTGAACTGACTTTGCTCTCAGCAGTCTCTTATTCAGAGGGAATGTGACTCTGGGTTTGAAAAAAAAAACCCCACAAATCCGATCTGCAGCCAAATCACAACAGTAAGTGGGAACTCAACTACATTAATTTGTAGATATTGTAACTACTACATTACCAGCAGTGTTCCCAGACACTGTGAATTCAAATAAAAAAGGCTAGGAGTTTAAAGGCAGCAATTTACTCGGTTATTCAACACATCTGTCAAATATATTACTGAGTGGTAAATGAATAAATATTGGATTTCAATTGCTATGACTAGAAATAAATGGGAGCCATTCTCCGAGCAGCAGCACTGTGAGCTACAGGCTTTCAGTGGAGGCTTAGTTAAAGGAAAAGCAGAGTAATTAGAGTAATTCCTGTATATTCTGAAAAAATACCAGTTTGTGATGTGATGCATTGGATAACTAAAACAAAATTGTCTATTTTACCACACCACGCAATGTGCAGGAAAAACAACACCCTAACCAGGGATACATTCCAGTGGGATATCCCAGAGAGACACTGATGGTTCAACACTTGAGGTCCAAAGATACATTTCATGCTGAAATGAATATTCCAGGTATTTTCAAGTATCTTGAAAATAACTTACATACAAACATGCCAGAACTAGATGCATTTAAAATTATTTAGATCATATACTAATGATTGTTTACTGTGCGAGATACTAAATTATGTAACTTTATATAGCTATATAAAACTGTTGTTATTATTATTATTATTATTATTATTGTTGTGTGAAAATTACTCAACTCACACTTGTGACTAATGAAAATTACATTATGAAATTATCACTATTATATGAAATTATTAGGTAACATTTTAGCTAATAATTTGCTGGTGGATGTGCATTTGAAAAGATGACACGAGAGCCCAACATTTCTAATTGTCCTGCAACCAGTGAAAAGCTCTAATGGAAAAAGAGAAATGAGTCTCTCGCCATGACAACAGACTTGGGAGCTGTTCTGCTGAAGTTTCCTTCAGATCTGCAACAACTTTTAAACTGTCACATGCTCAGAAACAGGAAATCACACGAATCACCCACATTCTAATGGAGTTCAAAGTTGGCAGAGAAGCGGAGGAGCATCCTCAGCCTCCCAGCACGGCATTAACACGTCTGTCTCCAGAACAGACACACAGGATGTGCCTCAAACCACCCTCTAAAGTGATTTAATACAGGATATTGGTGTGAAGCACTATCAGACCAAGAGAGCAACTGGCTCCTCTTCATTATGGTAGCAAAGACAATTAAGAGTCATTGACTGCTTTGACTCCAGCCTTTGCTGCTGGGGAAAGACAAGGCTCTACTTCCCAGACAGATCTTACACCCTAACACAGACAAACCCTCCTTTCATAATTCCAAATTAAGCAAAGATTCATTAAGTGTTTCACCACAAGCCTCAACCGTGACAGTCTGACTCCCCAGGGACACCATGGGTGACACCTTTTAAAATAAACCCCCGACTTACACAACTTTAGTATTACTGGAAGGACTTAACAAAAACCTAAGAACTGCTCAGTCTTCAAAACCCCTCCTGTAACAGCCAGGATTTGGCTAAACCATCTGCACACTGCAGATTTCAGTCCACGTGCTCTGGCAGGGTTTGGCACATCAAAAATGACCCAAACAGGTTCAAATCCTGCCTGCTGTCACCTACCTGTGTCCGAGCTGATCCTCACTGACCCATCCCTTTGCTGGGCAAACAGGGAATGCCACTGGGCACCTTCCAGCCCAAGGGCATCATTTCAGCAGCCAAATCCTCTGCAGATGCAGGGATCCAGCTCGGGGCTGCTCCTGCAGCTCATGGTCAAGCTGATCAGTGGCCTCTTAGTTTGACATTTCAGATTTTCCCAGTCTTTATCACCGTGTGCTACAGGCTGCTGAGGGAACTCCATAACGGGATTAACTAATGGCAATAACCCTCTTTTGTCAGAGAGGATTACTGTCACTCAGCACTGGGGGAAACTGAAAACCAGGAGTTCCTTTTGTGGTATTTATTTAATATTCTACTCTGTAATCTGTTTGCAACAGTATTAGTGCAAAATGTCATGGGAAGATGTAAACACTCACCAGATTCCTTTTTGTACCTACAAACAAACCGAATGAAAAACAAAAACCAGTTTGTTTCCTGTCGCTCAAGCCGTTCCAAGATCCTGATGCTCTATGTTATTTAAGGTTTTCAGCTGACTTTGGGGACATTGTAGAGTGCTCTGATGAGGCATGTTCCAGTGTCAGCCAACAGTTTATCCCTGGCACGCTTGTCAATCAAAATAAAACTAACAGACAGCTTTCTTTGTTTCAAATGAGCTTTCCCCTGGTCATTGAAATTCACTTTTTATTACCAAAACTACCATTTGGATGGAGAGAGCAAATTGAAATGTTCGTGGTTCCTACTGAATCAACTCCTACTGGAGATGACTGCTGCAGAAGAAACTTGAAAATATAAAAAATGCATTATTTCAGCACCTCTGTGCTACCCATTCTTGGCCTCTCTGTGGCCTGGTAACTGCAGAATGTCCATTTCATACAAACCCTGTAACCAACATTCTGGCACCAGGAGGACATGATTTCCTTCAGTGCTTTCAACAGCAGGATATAAAAGTCTAGAAAATTAAAATTTTCCTAGGACTGGGCAGCAGGAGCCGAGGCACATCTCTCCAGAGAACATAAAAATGTAATAGTTATTGACAAGCTACGTTTTAGAAAACATTGGGTTTCCCATGCTAAATATTGAGGAAATCATGATCTCTTAGATTAGATTTGTAAACTTATGGCAAAAGCATATAAGTCAATAAAATTACATTTAGAATATGTATTCCCGGCAAAAATAAAGTGCTTGCAGCAGCACCAACTTAATTTTTGGGAGATAAATCAAGAGGCTATCCAAACACATCCTGACAAAAAGCCACGATTTCCAACCAGCCCTCGTGGCACAGAATGCAGCCTGATGATTTGTAATGATGTACAAATCATGCAAAGGAAGCCATGATTTTATCTGAACTTCCCACATGAGGGAGAGTTTAGGCCGCTGCAAATACCAGATTTCCTTTTCCTTTTTAATAAAAGTTTATTAAAAAGCTGAACAAACAAGGTTTTGAAATCATTACCTCCCTTCTCTACAGGGAAATTGTGCATCTAGCCTCTAATTTTGTCAATTACCAGCACGTGGGATTTCAGTTATTATAAACACACTTTCCTTCCACTGACAGTGATTCAAATCCCATCCTACAGATTGATTTGCAGCCCTTAAAATCAGACTCATTTTTGTTAACAAGCACCATCCTCTACGACTGCCCTCAGAATAAAGGAAAATGCCTTTTCCCAATAGGAAAATGATGTAAAAAAGCTCTTTTTCACACCTTCCACAAACCAGACTTTAAACACATAATGTAACTACTTTAAAAAAAATACCTGAAATGGTCTAAGGTACTGTCCTGGGCAACATAACATTTTAAGTTCAAAATATTTGCTGCAATTTGGAAGAAGAGAAGGAAACAAATGTGCAAAACTTAGTCCAGGTGCTGAATCACAATCCTTGTGCCTGAATCCCACGTAACTGATACAGGTTGCACAAGAGGCAGCAAAAGCCCAAATTTCCAATAATTGTGATAGACAGAAAACCCTGCTTTTCTCAAATCAAGTTCATTAAGAACTCATTTTTGCCCTCTCTATGCAAATAGCAATATTTGAGTACAAACCCAAACCTGTTTTTTATCTTCCAAGCCCCACCTTGACTGCACTTTCCACTCTCTGTGAGCCACTGTCATACACCTTCCTGCAATGAGGACACGTGACACTGGCTGTGTCACCTCTGTCCTGCCTGCACTGCCCCTCTTTGGGAAAACTGAATTAGTTGGACATAATTTGCTCCTGACAGTTCCATGCTGTCTATTATCTCCTGGAGGCTTCCAAACTGTTTACTAATCACAGTGTATTTCTGGTTGAGTGCTCTATAATTTCCAAGCTTTTCCTCCTCCTTCCTCCCCTCCTCTCTCCTGGTGCCTCACTCATCCCTGCACCACTTTCCCAACTCAGCCATTAATCACCCCAACACCTCATCCACCCCTCCTGAACTCCACAGCACCGGACCCAGCTGATTTGAGAACATCTACCCCAAGAAAGCTTTCTGTCACACTTGTTTGCTCCCTCCAGTTCAGCTCCTGCACTGCTGTTCATTGTGTCAGACATCTCATTGCAGGTGACCTGAAGCCACGAAACTCTTCCATTTTCCCAGCACCATCTGTTGCTGCCCTTCCCTTCTCTCTGCAGCTCATCACCCCTCCTTTTCCTGAGATGGACATGTGGAGTGACTCCCTCTGGCTCTGGAAGGCCCCTCTGATTGCATCTCCCATCCTGTCCCACGTGCTCAAGCTGCTCTCTCTATCCCAAACACCTTCCCTGAGCTCCTTCATTGCCACACCCCACCTGAGACTGTGAGAGAGAGATTCTGACTTACCCCATCTGACCTCTTTCCATAGCTGGGATTTTTACTCTGCAAAGGAATCAGTTGTATTTATGCCCACATTATTTTTTTTTAAAGGAACTGCAAGGTTTCTTGAAAATTTTACCCTTCTACTGCCATGGAGTTGTTACTTCTCCATCCTAATACATCAGTCTGCATTATTTTAAGGCACTTTATTTATTTCTTCTTCCACTTGTCATATGGCTTGTTAACTCTTGTTAACCCTCTCACCCTATTTCTATTACATTTTGACATCCTCAACTAGCTTTCTTCCAGAAACTTTACTCTAAAGCTTCTTTATCTTACATATATATAATTTCGAGGGGGGTTATATAAAGCATTCCAGTACATGCTGGTTATGACTGGCCTGGAAAAAAAATCCCATTACCACAAAATCTTGTGCTTTAGATGATTCTACCTGAATCCACAGGGATCTTGCCTGCTTTGGTGGCCTTTCAGAGGAGCCACCATCAGATCCAGTGCCCTTCTCCCACACCATTCCCTCCACAGCTGGACCTCCAGGCAAGTGCACGAGCCCTGTTTTAAAGGCAACATCTCTTTCTTCTTCAGTTGTCCCTGCTTCCCAAACAAGCCACATCCTTTACAATAACATTCCAGCTTTGTGAATTATCTGATCAACTCTCTTACACAACGACCATAAATTATGATCATATACTAATGTTTTTGCTGCTTTTCCTGTTTATTTCCCTGTCCTACTGAGATTGCAACACAACTGGAAGGTGATCTGGAGCCAACTCACCACCCTGTTTCTTGTACCCACTCTAAACACATTAGCAATAACTTCATATCTCTGTTTTTTGCCATCCCATCTAGTTCTAATCTAGAATCTTTGTGCTTAATTAGCCAGTTCATACGTAAACACACAGAGCAACTTTCTCAGACTGAGCACTCAAATGAACACGTTTATTTCCCTCAGGTATTAACACTTTATCTAGTTCAGAACAGGTTAGACAAGGAAGAACAAACAAGTAGTTCCTAAATCACACCATCAGCAGAGCTCCTGACCCACTGATGGAGGTATAACCACCCTGTTTCTTGCAGGAATTATTGGTAACAGCCTGTGCACAGTCCTGGGAAAGGCAGTGAAATCCAGTGGGCTCAAAGGTACAACAACCTTACCCAGAGTTTGTTAAATCTCTGAGCACAGTGATAAAATCCATGATGTAAATGCAGAGTTACCTTTCTCATCTTGCACTCCAAGCCTCTTTATTTCCCTGCACACTCACTCCCCTCTCCATTTCCATACCTCACTACAGGCCATTTTCAGCTCCAGCCACACATTTCCAAAGCAGCACATGCACAAGTTTCCTGCAGCTCTTTCACAGCACAAAATGACATAATACAATATTGATCCAGGAGCTCTGCTGCTGTCATGCAGCTGCCACTGTGATGGAGTGGTCAAAGTCAGCAAGGGTGCACCAAAAACGTGTGGAGCTGCAATGCAGCTGCCAAGGGACTGGTGCAGCTCTGGTACCCTCATCCCAACCCAGCAGGAGAACAAAAGCAACTCTGCAACACTTTCCTTTTCCTAATAAGTATTTCTTGTTCTGTTTATGCCCATTTTGTTTAGCCCCCAATTTCCTGCTGAATTCTATTTAACAGGAATTAAGAGTTTGTCTTCCCTGAGCTGTGCTTCATTACAGCCATTCAGCCAGGGAGTTGAGCTTCTCTTCTCTAATTATTTACTTTTTTAGGCCATGCTAAACTTGTGTGCAGTTAAATCAGGAACATTACTTTTACTTAAGTAAAGAACAGAAGAAAGAGACCAAATGTTATGCTGCAAGATTTTTCTCTGATGCCACATAGATGTCCTTAAAATTGAGTTTATTCTGCATGATCTTTTCAGATCATGTCAGTATACATCAATAAAATCCATTAAAAAGCAGGACTGTCCATAAAGTTGGTATTTTTTTATCCCTAGAGCTTTGACTTGAAACAAAAATTATTTCATTTGTGAAGTAATAATGCTGTAACACATAATACTGTTAACTCTAACTAAACCAAACAATAAATATTTGTAAGCTCCAGTGACACACTGAGCTCCAAGCCCAGGTGCAGAGTCTCTTCTGGAAATCATACAAACACAAACTGTTGATGAGACCTCACTGGATCATTCTGGAAAAACAGCAAGAGAATAAAACTGTCATTTTTTATTACAATGATGAGGTTTTCCTTATATACAATCCTTTAACACTCCCATGTTTCATAACACTGATTTTATGCAGCAGAAATAGAATTGGATCTGGGGCACCCTCATAACATCCGTTTTTTGAAAAGCTGTCAAATTTTGAAAATTCCTGTTTTCTCAAACTTAAGTTGGATGCCATAAACCTGTCCTTTATTAACATCCTTTCCCACTCCCAGGATTACACATGTGATAATTGGCACTGTCAATTCCCTTTAAATTTGCACAGTGAAGCCAACTGAGGCCTTTGCTCAAGCTGGCTTAAATTCCTGCCCCAATCTCCTCCTCTCCTAAATTCCTGCTAAGATCAACACCAACCACTATCACTTGCATTTTGCCTTCCCCTTTTCCCCAGATCTGTTCTGGCTTCCCAGCACTAACCTCAGTAGATCCTCTCTGTCTGAAACACAGTTTGCAGAAGCACTGGAACACTTCAGAACACTGGGGAACAATCTCCTACTCCTGCCAATCTTTCTGAGGCAAGAAAAAACCAGGACTGTGCTCAAGGCAAGCAGCAGCAGGAAGATGTGTGGGGGTAAAATGGGGACTGGGAGGGCAAGTCTGAAGAAGAGAGATGAGAGATGAGGGCCTGTGAATGGAGTGAAGAAGTGGGATAGAGCAGGAAAGGGAGGAGAACTGCAGTGTGAGCTGTGCAAGATGAGCAGGAGTTTGTAGCTGCTCCAGTACTCTGCAAACACGAGTGCAGCTCAGGATTTCCAGCACACACAAACCCATGGGAAGCACTGCCAAAGGCATCCAGCCCTTCCTGGGGCTGGCTCACACGGATGGATGGCACAGCCTGCTGCAGCCACAGCTCCTCCATCAGTGCCCACAGCAGGTCTGGGCAGCCCAGGCACTGCAGGACCCCCATGGGTGGCACTGGCTGCACTTTACAGAAGTTCTGGGGGGTTTGACTGTGTCTCTTAAAATCACACGTGATGGCACACACAGAGCTGTGTTTGAAGACCATCACAGGGACAAGCAAGCAGCCAAAATGATGCAATTTCACAATGTAGGCTGCTTGTGCAGCTTCAGTTCTGCTGTCCTGTTATAGCCCAACCACGGCCCTTCCCAGCCAACCCATCCCAAAGGACACCTCTGGGATGGGCACCCAGGGCACACTGGAGAGCAGCCCAGCCTCATCTCACTGCTCTGCACACAAATAAGCATTTATGAGCATTTAAAGGATCATTTCCCAGCTCCTCCATTGGTCACACACATGGGTACACAGCCTGGAATACAGGATGTGTCATTAAACCCAACATAGATGGGGCATGGAGTTATGGGGAAAGAGACTGGCACAGGGTGGTGCAGCAGACGTTGGGAAAAGTTTCAGATCCAAACAAACCTTCAAGAACTGTTTCAGAGGACGCAGAAAAATACTCATTTGGAAGCATAAGCCATTCTAGCATTCCAGAGTAAGACTGAGAGAAGTTTAGAAGTTGCCAGCCCTGGTTTTGGAGATCCTGGGATGCCCCTTCAGCCCCGTGGCATCAACAGGGTCAGGATGGGCAGGAGCAGGGGCTGGTGAGAGCTGTGCTGCAGCTCTGCTTAAACCACCACCAGACAAAATAGACACAGCTCCAACTAGGAACAGCTGTTATTTTCCAATTAAAAAATCACAAGACCAAAATATTAATTTATTAAGCAAGCGTTCAGCTCACGCAGCCACAACTACAATTCTGAGCAATATATTCTTTTTTTTTAAGAGAGGCTGTCGGGACAAATGCGTCTGGCATAAATAATTTAATGTGACAAAACAGTTTATTGTCTGCTGCTGATAGGCAAACAATGCTGCTCCATATTGTGAAATACTGGCTCAACATGCAAAGAACTGTAAAGGGTTTTCCTTTGCAGGGGGAACAAAATTTGTTGACATTTTCCCAACTGTTTTCCCTAATAAAGTATTAGCTGAGTTAGGCTTTGAGAAAGATTATCTTCTGCTATCATAGAAGCAAGTTAATAAAGTGACAATAACAAACTGATGTATCTGTCAAAGTTTATAGATAAGGATGTCAAGCTATAGGTTATCAGCCTACAGAACTGACACTGTTCATATATCACAGCCCCCCAACACACACTCTGTCAGCATTGTTTATTTTCAGTCAGGAGTTAAATAATGACCATGTACTAAAAATGCCTTTGGGGAACTGCTTTGTCTTACATACTGTTCACCTGTTTACTTCAGAGTAAGTTTTGACTTGCTTTTATTTAATTTTCTGTTTGAACAGCTGGTATTTATCAACTTCAAATGGACTTCAGGTCAATACACTGCGAAGAATTTTACTGCCATTTCTGCACTTGCTGCACACACAGAGCTTGTAAAATGCTGATGAGAACAGCTCCACACCCAGCCCAGCTCCACAGGGAGCCAGGCAATGTCCTCCAAGCCCCTGGAACCAGGGCAGTGCTGGGAGAGGAGAACACACAGAATAGAAGGGGATTTCCAAGGGTCCAGCCACAGAAATCACCCCCACTTTGTGCAGCCCACCACCAACAGCCTGTACCCCTTCCTCTTCTTCCTGCAGGTATTCTTCACAGTATTCAGACCTGGCTATCCAGAAAAAGGCAGGAGATACTATGGAGTTTGAGTTTTTATTTTGTGGTTTTAGAGCAGTCAATGGCAGAGAAAGAAGCAAGTTCTGCTGAAGTCAGACGTGAGGGTGGAAAGAAGACACAGCCATGGAGGGGAAAACCACCAAGCTTGTTTTCATCCTAAACACTTGAAGAAATCTCCATTTTTTTCATAAATGCATAATTAATTAATCTTATAAAAAACTATTCCTGAAGAAGTTACAAGTTAAATTAAGTGATGCAAAAAAAAAAAGAGAAATCAAAATGCGAACAGAAAAAAAAATGCCTGGCTATAACCAGGAACAACATAAAGGGTTTCCATCTATTTATTCTTTTTTCCCCTCTCTATGCCAGGCAGGGTGACTGAAAGATACCATTCTATCAGAAATCACTTTCTGGAACTGACAGCTCTACCTGTCATATTTGACGAAGCCAAAAAGAATGGGAAAGATCATGAATTCTTAATTCAAACAAGTTTCCATTACTTTTTTTGGAATTATTGTCTGAGTACGGATCTTAAGATAAGGGCTAAGAATTAACATATTACTCTCAGAATGCTTTTTCTAATCAGTGGATTTTTCCTACTACTACAGTACTTTTGAAAAAGGGAACTGCAATTAAAGGGCACATTTAGAATCTCCATTTATAAATGGCAGGAAGAGGGGAAGGAATTTGGGGGAAGAGGTGAATGACACCCTCCCCTTAAGCAGAAACTGCTACTGACAGTTCGTCTCCCTCAACATTAAATTGGCCTTTCTAGGTACCAAATTTAGGGACTTGGAAGTTTACAAAGTGATGCAGAACAGGAGTATGAGCCTTTCCATGTCCCCTACTCCTGTTCAGAAGAGCAAATGAAGACTCAAACACTACTTCACCTGATACCTCTTGGTGCTGTATGACCCTTAACCAAGATTAGAGATCCTAATTCTCCTGAAGTCAATTTTAACAGTTGGAAAAGATAGTCATCTACAAAACTATTTTAAAAAAATCGTTCCTTATGTAATGAACTCTTTGCAAACAAAAGACTTTCTTCTGCAGTCATTTAGGTTCTAATCCAAATCAATCACTTATTCTAGGACAGTCAGTTTAACTTATACACCAGAAGGCACAAAAAGGGCTGATTTATGCAATCAACACTTTTAAATACAATTTATTAGATGGCAGACTCAGAAAAGCCAAGCGCACAGCAGAGATCTGAGTGTTCCAGCTCCTGTAGCAACTTGAACAGCAAATAAAAATTATCTGTTTTCTTAGACTGAATTCATTGTATTTCAATAATGCTTCACACATTGCTTTTACAGAAGGGACTTCAGTCCCTTTACGTGTGGGATGACTGCAAAAATCCCAGCAACATTTGCCCATCTCATGGAGCAAGAGGCTCCAAGACCTCCTGAGCTTTGCCCTGGAAACTTTTCCACAGGAGCCCAAGCCATTGTGTGAGAGGAACCAGGGGGTGCCGAAGGACTTGGTTGCTATGGTGGCATCTCATAAATCATCAATTATTGTCTGTTATTATGAAGGTGACAGCCTCATAAAGAGATTTGCATTTTCGGCTAATTTTAAGATTTTTTTTTTTCCTTCCTGCAGACATCATTTGCTTTGTAAAAGAAATGTCATGACAACCAGAGAACACTTAAGCTTGTTATCGGGTAGTCAGGCAGCCGCTTGGCCCCCATCACTTTGGCATTTGAGCATCGGAGCCTCTTTTGCATTATTGAGTAGTTTATCTTTACAGTTCATAAATATATTTCTGAACGTGGGGACGGCATAATAGGAGGACGAGGGAAAGCGATGGAGGGCTCCTGGTTGCCACGGCAACCTAAACTGATCAATTCCCTGTCACTGTTTTAAAAGAGGCACCACTCTCCTGTGGCCCCCGATGCTAATTACAAATGCAGGCCCTTCGCTGGCATGTTCAGCTTCCAGATTAAAGCAGTTCATGCCTAATTTATCATTTAACATGTCCTCCCACATTTGTAGCGCCGCTCGGAATGAATAACAACTTCACTTGTTTACAGCGTTTTCAACTTAATTTCACTAATTAGTTTTGCAGTTGCAGGAATCCGAGGGGGCGGCCGCCCCTCCGGAATGCCGGGCACAGGCAGGCAACGGGCAGGGAATGGGCAGGGAATGGGCAGGAATGGGCAGGGAATGGGCAGGGAATGGGCAGATGGACAGGCAGGATCACCCTCCCCATGACAGCTCCAGGCTCTGCCCCCAGGACCCCCACTATCAATAAATTATATGTTTATATCCCTCTTATTTTCATGTTTCAAGTGACTGGGAGACTTTTTATGGGAATGGGGGAAAAAAATTATCAAAAACCTGATTTAGTTTCAGAGTGGAACAGTTCATGTTGTCCTGTGCGAAGTTTGAGATGAAAATGCTGCTGATTCAGCCCGCAAATCACACACAGTTTGGCCACTGACTGTCCTTCCAGCCAAACTTCTACTGCTTCCATTAACGATTTTGACCAGATTTTACACAAACTGAACTTTCAATGTCTGTTTCAACACAGTATTTATCACTTCCCAAACTCAGGCCTCTCAGAATATTCTTCCACATTTCCATAACCAGCACTTGTAGATGTCTTGGAAAACCCTTTCCCACCCTCTGCATTCCAGAACAACATAGAACAGAGTGTGAAATCTCTTCGAGGAAAACCAGAATGTGCTGGACCCTAAATGCTCTCAGTCACAACAGCAGTTATTACTCAGACATCTAAGAAAATAAAGCTACTTAAGGAAGCCTGTAATGATGAAAGCCAAACTCTGGTGTTCTAATAACTGGAAAAGTCTCTGATCTTTCTGCTCTCAAGAATGATACTGTAAAATCTACATGTTCCAAAACACTCTGTAATTTGAAGTCAAAAAATAAAAAAAGCTGGAACCCGTAAGGTTCATCTTTGGCAACAGGAAGAGTTCTGTGTTTGAGCACTGCTGCCCCCAGGGAGCCCTAGATGAGGGAAGGGATTTTGGTTCCTTGGTAATATTTGCACTCTTGCAGTCACAAAGGAGATCATTTGACAGCCTCTGCCCCAGGCAGCTCCTCGCTGTCATCACTTTTACAAAAGGCCTCCTTCCCACAACTCCTGATAATCAACAAAAATTATACATCCACAGAAAGTGCAAACCCTTCCGTGGGTCCCGGGGCAAGGCTGAGCCTCCAACTGCTGCTCACCGGGCACAGCCAGCCCAGCCCAGCCCAACTCAGCTCAGCTCAGCTCAACTCAGCCCAGCCCAGCCCAGCCCAGCCCAGCCCAGCCCAGCCCGTGCTCACAGGTGCTCCAGAACAGCACCAGCCTGGGTTCTGAGCTTCCCCCATTGATGCCAAAAGGATTTTTGCTTTTTCTTTCATATATACAGTTCTCTGTATCCACAAATATTAGCATGCATACTT
>VZTZ01045548.1:491523-570297 GCA_013400955.1 Drymodes brunneopygia | reverse complement strand
GAATGGGATCCTATAAAATAATGAGGTAAACGACTCCCACCCCTCTAACGTGTCTGAGCTTTTCTTTTCTAAGACCAGGAAAAAAGGCATCACCCAGGGACAGCCCCATGCCCAGGGACAGCCCCATGCCCAGGGCACAACCCACACCCCATCTCCAAGGGAAGATGCTCACCTCGGAGCAGTGAGAAGCCATCTGGGCACGAGAGCCGCGAGCAGAGCTCGCCCAGCCGTGCTTGGGCTGAACAGAAGCACAAAGCTGGGCTTTGAGCAAATGTTGCCTTGCCTTTGCACAGATTTTTAGCCCCGTTCCACCAATTCAAGGGCACCCCAAATCCTCCTGTTCTACTACAGGCCAACGGAGAGAGCACGGGGGTGTGTGAATAAGAACACAGCCAAGGCTGCTGCTGCTAACAGTGGAAGTTTGTTTCTAAAAAATAAATAAATAAATAAATAAATCCATCACAACAAAACTTTCCTCATGTATGATCTACATTCTCTGACATTAGCATTTGTTTTGTCTTCTATTATTTAGCCCACAATACCCTTAGTGAATACTACAGGGCAAGGCCAGACCTCTGGCAATCAGCAGCGTTAAGCACGGCTGAATTCTACAAAAACAACCCAAGAAACAGCAAGTCTATGTTCTTTGCCCTGATAAGAGACTTTCTTTTATTTTAAACACAAAAAATGGTTGGAAACGCCACAGAAAAAAACAACTAGCTAGGAAATTACTCCATATTAGCACAGTATATGTGTATGACTATGAAATTCCCATGACAGGACAAGCACAAATTGTTTGTTATATTCATTTCATTCTTCAAAATTTTCAGATGATTTGAAGATGACAGCAGGGTATCCTCCTGTCTTCCCCCCTAACCCAGCTCCCAGGGAAAAGCACCATTTTTGAGGAATTCCTTCCAAAAACTGCTAATAAGAGTAGGCCATGCAATGGTAGTTTGCGCCCTCCTTCCAGAGAGCATCCTTAGGGCCAACATCCATTCTTTAAAATCCTTGTTAACACACAGAAAGCCTCTTTTCCCATCTCCTCTCTGCAAATAAGCCCAGTTCCATTAAAGGCAATTGCATCAATTGCACCACACCGGTGTGAGTGGAGAGAAAAGCTTTTTGTGCCAGCACAAACCAACACCAGCTATTGACTCACTGCTCGAGTGCTTCTGCCTGTCTGTACACCCACATCATCCACCAGCAGCATGTGCTTTTTCATGTCCAGCTTTCTAACATTTTCTTGTAAAACTTACATTTTCCAGTCCTCAGAGAACTAAGCATTACACACTAAACTCCAACTACATACTAGCACACAGTTAGTATTAGCTACACACCACACACAGTTATCAAACACCAGTTCCAAATAAAAGCAAATAACCCCTCCCAAGATTAACCACTGTCTCTGCTGCTCTCAGAAAGATGCAAATCCAAAATTTGTGTTTCAAATTAAACCACCCTGGGTTCTCCACTTGTGCCTTCAAATCCATCTGTCCCTGCTGGCCACTGACCACAGCAGCACAGAGCCCAGATGACAGCACTGTGGGCCAGACAGGATCTGGAGAACTCTCTGGGATTTCAAGTAAGAAAAGGAAGAGCCAACTCTGTTCTATCTATACTGCATCCTTGAAGCTGCTAAATAGTCTGTTTATTGTTTAAGCAAGTCTGTAACTGTGCTTAAGGCATGCAGGAGACTGTGCACTTCTACTTAGTGTTACTCAGAGACAACATATTAAGAATAATCACTCCGTGTCTATAAACTGGTTACACGCTGCTCAGAAGAGAACATGACAAATACTTCAGCTCTTTGTGAAGCACCATAATTGCTCGTGATTTGCCTTTTCATGATTATATCCTCATTCAAGATCTACTTACTGGCTGAGTCCTTAAGGCTGGTGCAGCACTGACAATCAGCAAAAAGGTAGGATGGCTTGAACACTTCAGGAACAGATTGTTCCAGTCTTGCAGGATTTAACACTCCTCTCCACTCACTGGTGTGTTTGCTGTGACACACTGTGTTTTATTGCTGTCTCAGTCCTGTTATTTAGTGAACTTAAGCCTTCATCACCTGCAGAAATCCCTGGCCCACACTACACCCACTGGATCACAGAGATGCTGGTGCAGACACTTCAGCTTTGTTTCACCTGCCAAAGCATAAATTCAAAGGAAGATGGGATGTCCTGGCAGCAATGTAAAACACCAAGGATCTACACTGAAGACAGAATCTCTCCCAAACCACTCTAAATCTGTTTGCTTTCACTTTAGGGTAACTAAAAATTCCCCAAGAGTTAATGCAGCACCTTCGGGTTATTAAATGGAACATGCAGAACATTACATTATTATGCTGCACATGGCTAAGGAATTTTAGTATTCACAGGATTATGGTAATTAAGTCTTCCTTCACTTTGGGTGATGTGACACTTGCTTGACTATAATGTCACTCCACTTAAAGTCTGTGTAAACAACATTATCTTAGTCACTCTGCATTACATTTCCAACTGTGAGCAAAATTACAAGGTCAAAGTGGACAAGAATGTAGGTAATCCCAAGGAAACATGTAAATGACTCACTCAAGGTTCAAGCTGGGTTTTCAAGGGTGGTAAAAGGCTTATGTACTACACTGGTATTCTAGTCCTGGTTTGTAGAAGGCATCACTGGCAAACTGCAGTTCTGTGTGTAGGCACATTCAGCTGCTCAGGACCCTGCAAACTTCTCCTTTTGTAAGGACTGGGCTGCCAAAGAAATGCACGGAGTAAAAGAGGTCTGATTTTGAACAAAAAGCTATATGGAACCAGCAGAATATTAATTAACTCTATAAGTGACAGATGCAAACAAAGAAATATATATTCCACCGACATCATTAACATAACACAATAAAACCTCCATTAAACTGTCAGTCAGAGAGCTGGGAAAAAATATTAACCTCATTGTTAAGAACAATTCTTTTAATTCACTTAGCTGGACTTGCTTTACCTTTGAATATCAAATAGGAAAGCATTTAATGTCTTCTTTGTGATCTTGATTGTTAAACAGACAAACTTGAGGCTGAATTTCTTTTACCCTAACAAGTACACAGCAAACTCCAAGCACACAGACATGTTCCAGTGTATATTTATATAAATATATATATATATATATACACACACAGACACACTTGTCTAGTTCTCAACCACCCAAGATTTAGTTTAATCTCAGACTGAACAAAAGGACTGCACAGGTGAGCAAGCCTCACTCCTCAAATTATCAGGTAACATCCTAAAAATCCTTAAGCTCTGCAAGTTTGGAAACAGCAGCCCACCCCTTTCCTGTCCCATAAAACTCACCAAACAGAAAAAAACCTTGTTAGCATTTCCAAAGCTGTTCAAACATTATAAATCCATGAGCATTCAAGTCCACATAGTTGGAGATGTAACAAAATCAGGATGGGCTGGGATTTATCAGTACTGAGGCTTTAATAATTCCTGGGAATTCCACCTGCAGAGAAGTGGTACCCAGGGACATGTCATTGACATTCTGGATGCTTGGAACTGTCATTTTGGCCATTTCTACCTAGAACAGAAACTGAGGGAAGTTACCTGGTTGCTCCTGGAGAAATTTACCATGAGAAACCAATGACAAAACTTCCTTTGGTAAACTCTTCAGCATGAAAGGCTTTGAAGGTAAGACACAGGCACTGCTCCCCCATCAAACCTGAATTCAGAGTATAACTCAATTATACCATTGATTATACAGCATGAATTATCTGTAGCTTTTTCACAGTTCTTTGCAGGCACAGTTGTCAAACAGAGCTCAAACCTGTGATCCAAAACTCTGCACCTGTGACTATGGACAAAGTCAGGGAACAATGCTCAGTGTGAAGATAAAAAGGTGTTTCCCAAGTGGGATCATTTGCAATCATACAAACAGAAAAGGATGTGCAAACACTGAGAGCAGCAGATCTGCTCTGTGCACTTCAGTAACTCACTGCCATCCTTGAAAAAACACAATAATGCAACTCTTAGATCCCTCTGCAACAGGACATCCACATAGGAGAGGACAGTAATATCATTTAAACTGAATTTCACAGCTCTCAGCCATTTCAGCCCGCTGTCATTGGTGGTTAAAACAAGTAGATCATTTCATATTTGAAATATTTCAGTATTCCCCAGTCACACTTGTTATTTATCTTGCATGTCAGGGATACTTGTCA
This sequence comes from Drymodes brunneopygia, assembly GCA_013400955.1. Classification (NCBI taxonomy): domain Eukaryota; kingdom Metazoa; phylum Chordata; class Aves; order Passeriformes; family Petroicidae; genus Drymodes; species Drymodes brunneopygia. The sequence goes on along the minus strand of VZTZ01045548.1, from coordinate 566,105 downwards.
CATACATTATAACTGAAGTCTTACTACAGGATTTAATGGAAAAACAAATAAAAAGTAAGTGCATATAATATTACTAATATAAACAGGCAAAATATCATCAAGATCAGTGGCTTGGTGTCTATTTTGGCAGGAGCTGCATTTGGCCTAATGACTTCTGGTTCTGATTTAGTGAGGGTTCCCTGTCATGTACGACTTTGTGACTTCTTCAGTATGTTTTCTTTGAAAAGTAAAGGTTTTCTGTATGAGATTGGAATTTAATTGTTTCCTTTTTAGACAAATATGCTTTTGGATGGATGCTGATGGAAAGGGCAATCAGATGTCAAAAGGGCAGCAGTACAGTGAGATTATGTGCTGAGGTCTAGGGCAGGACAGGCAAACAAGGGGGATCTCAGATCACTTGAGCAGATCCTTATAAATAAGATCTCAGATAACAGGCTTTGTTTATTCTGTAAAAATACATATCAGCAGGTCAAATCAACTCCTGTTATGTTAACTACTTAAGTTACTTTCTTATTAACAAATATTCCTGATAGCATAACAGAACTCTCATCTGTGAGCATCTGGAATGCAAGGAGGAAAAAAAGAAGAGTTTAAGTAATTAGGAAGGAGATGTCCTGCATCTGAAAGGAAATTAAGTGTTCTCTCACCATTTGAGGGGGGAATAAATAAACAAACTGCACTAAGAGAGAGCTCGTGTGGCAGCAAGTAAACAATGCTTAATTTATGTGGAGAATCACCAATGTCACTCCTCATTTTTTAAATAATTTTCTCACCAATTTTACTACAGATATGTCAGCAACAGCACCTCATTCACTTTGTTTGCACATATGTTTGAAAATATCTTTATGCAACACTCACCTGAGGCAATTCTCACTACAAAGAAAGTATTGTAATAAATCCAAGCTCACTTTTTAATCACTGAGTGTCACCCAAGTGCTGAGTCCTGTCTCTGGGTGCAGGAAGCTCCAATGGAGACCCTTTCTCCTGCAATGTGATTACAACCCACAACTTTTATCTTGTGAGAATACATGGGAATTCCAGCTCTCTTTAATGCTGAGTGCCCATGTGTGAAAAGCTGCCTCTTCCCAAGCAGCCTGGCAATTTCACTTGGCTTTTATCCTCCTTTTAGCAGGCGTTCTGTATGGACTGAGATGCTTTCAGCAATGATCCCACACCTCACCACAGCAGCTTCCCCTGAGATTTCCACATCAGCTATTCCCAAACATCTGGGGGGGAAGGGGAAAATTTGAGCACTTAGCAGGAAAACCTCATCTAATCCAAGATGAGCACAAGAAGTTGCTCCCTGCCCAGAGATGGATTTGTTATCCCCCCTGGCAGGCACACAACACCATCTCCACTTGTGTCCAAACTCCCTGTCAGGTAACTGAGTATTGCAGGTATTGCAAAATCCCAAGTATTTTGAAAACACAGGATTGAATATTTTCTCTTTAGTTTATAATACATTTTTCAAAACCACCCAGTTCTGCAAAACATTCTCATTTAAACATTATTTGCAAGCAGGTTTCAGAGGTATTTGAAGGAAAATGGGTGTTTTATTCCTTGACTCCATTTTCTGCCTTTAAGTATTAATCGTCCACCTTTTCTTTCTCCTCTGAAAAGCATCTGCTCTAAGACAAGAGAAAATGGAAAGAACACAGGAAAACCCTCAAAGTTTGGAGTGGTCCAGTTTTAAAACAAAACCAGTAATTTACAAAGCAACTTTCACAGCATGCTCTATCACTGGACTGTTGCTGTCTGAATTATTCAGGGAGCACATTCTGCAAATGCATCTGTGCAAGTCCAAGAGCGAGTCAGCTCAGCCTGACTGATCCTCCTGCATGTAGAACATTCTCAGAGGTCACCTCATGAAAGTGATGCTGAGCAGAAATCACTGCTGGACACATTGGCTTTAATGGAAAAGTTTGGTGGGTTAGAATAATGCTTTTTAATGTTTTTAACCCTGTGCATTTCTGATGTAGGCCAATGCAAAACTTTCTAGTGTTAGATGCTTTAAATTCCCTTTTTCAAGATTTTCCCACTTCTGGTCTTCCAAAAATATCAGAAAAGCAGGATCTCAGTGTGTGTGAGCTGGAAGATACAGGACAGTGGGTTTGTGCCTGTCCACCATCCTTTGAGGAGTTTTGCAGGTCAGCTACTCAGCATATAAAATACAAAGTATGATCCTGTTCTGCCTGCATGTAGACTTTTAAATGCTCTTTAGAAGCAAAATATCAAGTGACTCTGCTTGGAAAGACAGGAGAATTAACTTTAATATATCTGTCTCATTAGGAGTAACACCAGTTTACTGAAAAAAACCCAAAGAAAATAGAGAGTGCAAGAAGGTCAAGAGGATTGACAGTAAACCTGTGGGTCATGGAACACTGGGTCAGAGATCTCTGAAGATTTAAATACTAAAATGACAGTAAATGTTGCAAGCTATTCTCCATCGTGTAACATTAGAGTAATTACCAATACCTTTCAAAAAACACAATTAAAAGTCCGGTAATCTTAAGACAACTTAATTTTTACCTTCTTCCTGAATGTAAAATTATACTGAGCAAATTTAACTTAAAGACCACGAGCTGAAAGGAAGAGCTCACAGGGAATGGAACAGCATCACTGGCTCAGGGGACTCAACTAAAAATCCACATTCATTATTCAGGCTGTTACACAAATCAATTGGGATCCTTAGGCAGACAGAGTGTGATCCTGCTGGACAAGGTGTTGTTGTATTCCCTGGCTTTGTTTCCAAGCAGTCTGGGAGGGGAACACAGATTTTTTCCTGTTTTTCTGAGCAGATTTCATGGCCTGAGGTGTATGTGATAATATGGACAGAGGAACAAACTGGCCAAGAAGCCAAGCACAACTTTGCCCTGCCATGAAATGGGCTGTCAGGAACTGTTCATGAGCAGCCTGATCTCCTGTACAGGACACTGAATAACCATTTCAAAGGCCTGACCAGCAATGGAGGGGATTTCCTGACTGTCTGCACATCTGAACAGGCAGTTTGCTTCAATTCAAATGTAAAAACTATCACAATTCTTGGAAATCCAGCTGCATTCTCAAAATTCTGAACTAAATCAGGCAACTTCCAGTGTGAAAAATACACAAAAATGTGCTTTAACTGGTGCCACACTCTCCTCCCACTCACACACACTTGGTTGAACCAACCATGAAGGACATTTCTTCGCTGATTCTCAACTTTTCTTTCCTTAAGAAGAATATAATTAAAAAATTTTGAGTTGCAAACATTTCCAGTTCTTCAGAATTATTGCAGTTTGCCTTTACCATGTTATAAACAGCTTAAAGATAATTCTGCTTTTTCTCAAAGGTCCTTTGGCACATGTAGATGCTGATAATTAGGTGAGGCTACATTTATACTTCTCCTAGTAACATCTGCTGTGGCTACTGAAAATCCCAAATTTGCTAATGTATTATTGCAAGAGAAACAAAATTGATGTGAAAGGAACTTAATGCAAGCAATTCTCTCAGGCCCAGCCTGTAAAGGCTTCAAAAAGCTTAATGATTTTCTCAGATGTGCTGCAACAACAAAGAATCTCATGGTTCAGTGTCAAATGTCTGCTAGGAGCCAATGTTCATCACAACTGGAATGACTTGTTCATCATAGATTCCATCAATAATTGTTTCAGTATGTGAACGTGATCAATGTCACTCTCATCAAGTATAAATCAAGCTGGGTATTTTCTAATGGCACCTTCAGCATTCTCATGGATCCTGCTCCACAGAAAGATTTAATCAATGCACGAGCTCCAGTGACCAGACATCTTAGTCTAAATGGCAATTATTTACAAATTCAAAACTCTAAAAACATCCTAATGTTCTCGACATTGAAAGCTTAAATGATGTGACTCTGAATATTGAAAGAGGCAAATAAAGTGTGAGCAGCACCAGATCACATCAGAACTGCATTGGGAGCTGCCTGATTTAAATTAACATATTTAAATTATTACAGCTGAGCAGTGATGTCACTGGGAAAAACTCCATTAGATCTAGAGTACAAAAACCAACGTTTATCAGAGACAAAGGGAAATACCAAATCTATCCATTTCATCTCCTAGAGAAGTGACTCATTTCTACAAATTAAAAGCAGAGTTACAAGCAGATTCACTTTTTTTTTGGTGTCATTGTCTGAGCAAAGCCAACCAACCCACACGAGAAGTGACACTGCTGCTGCTCATCTCCCTTTTCTGAGTTTCTTCCTTCTACCAGCTACTCCAGAACCTGGTTCTGATGAGCTGTCACAGACAGATGCAGACTGACCTGGGTATTCTACTATAAAATCTGTTTTCTGATCTCTTCAGTGACTAAATAAAGCTAAAATATTACACATTTAGACCAAATATTTCTGGAATAGGATAGTTTTAAAAATTAATCTTAAAAACAACCTTAAAGCCTTGTTTATGCCTGTAAGGAGCTTTGAGTTAAATGCTGTATTTTGGTAGCTCCAGAGCAGTTTTAGGCTCCAACTGTGCTGCACAGCTTCCCCCACGTTTGGTTCACTTCCCACTCCTATTCCAGAGGGGAAGTTCTGCCAGCCCAGACCCAGGCATGGTGTGTGGAGAGCAGGATTTCTCCAGGAGAGGGAACAGTGGGGTCTGGATATCCAGAGGGTGTGGAATCTCTCCCCACCCTGGGGACTTGGAGGAACCAAACCCTGCAAGGTCTCCTCACAAGTTACAACCTCTGTCCAAGACCAAAATACAACTTCTGTGAACCCAAGCCCCTCCAGCAATGATCAATAAGAGTGTCTGAGTATCTGAGAGCATTTTCAGACTTTTTCAGATGGGTTGGGTGGGTTTTTCCCCACATGTATTTCACATTTCTGTATTTTCCCAGCTCAGGTAGTGTCAGAAGTGAAAGGGGAGCTTGGTTTCTTTGTGCTCAGAAGAGAACAGCAAAAGGAGCAAGTGCACAAGGGTTGCTCAGTTACTTGCCCCTCAACTGACAGATACCCTTCCTTTTATAATAATTTCTGATATAAAAGAAATAGAGTTATATATCGATATGTAATTCAGGAGATTTTATATTTTCCAATTAAATGCCTTTCAACCTTTGCTCTTTAAAGGTTATAGAAATTCATGATTTTAGCCTCTCCTCAGAGTTCCTATCTTTAGTCATAAGGTCAATCAAATTCCCCTTTTCAAATGTTACATCTTTAAAGAATATGATAACCAGAAGAAAAACAATATCCTAAGTGAGGTCAGAAGATTTCCTAACCTTTACATATATTCCTTGCATTCTTATTCCATTACTGGCTCTTGTACCCCTTCTCCTGCCCCTTCCCTCCTCTCTCCATGTCTCATGTGTGTTTTCAGCCATTTTACTGATGTCTCCATAGTTTAAAATTATAAATAGATCCAATCCCCTTCAGTTCTTTAGGGGCTGCTACTTTGCTGCAACAACTTGCAGAACAATTTCCAGGCCTTTTCCTCACCCCATAAATGCTGCTGATGAAATATCACTGTTTGATGGCTCAAAGCTATCTGAGGTTTACTTTTAGAAAGGATTACACTAAAACAAACTCAATGAACTTGTGTGAGTTACATTCACCATTATTTCCGAGTCGCATATATCAAATCCAGACTTTTTAAAGAGACACATCTATTAAAATACAACCTAAACCACTAAAATTTGACCATTCATTTAAAGAAATTCAATCAAGAAACCAACTTAAAAAAACCCAAACCACTATTGCTCCAAATAGTCCCTCTTGTATCACTGGTGTCTAAATTACTAATCTGGTTAACATATTTTGCTGTCAGGGTTCAGATAAACCATCTGGACAATTTTGCTACAAATTCTTTCTTGGCTAAATGTAATTTTTATTGTAATTTGCCTCATTTCCTCCTAATATAACAACAGAATGTTGCTGTGTGGACACACTCCAGTGACCTGACAGACCTTTCCAGCAACTCCAAAATGTCTCACCACAAACTTTTCCTTGATCTCAACATCACCCTTTTCTTCTTATTTATCTTCTTACAAAAATGTGATACTGGAACCAGCTGCTAAAATAGGCCAATCCCATCAAAGTCCTGAAACTGGTAACCAATTTTTTCTGAGTTTATTCATTTTAAGAAACTGGCAGTTGGCTTTTCAGCCACACCAGAATAACCAGGGGCTGTCAGAGTTCTGCTTCTCTCACTGCTCCTCTCCAGTGTCTCTTCTCTCTGTTACACCAATTCCAAAACTCAGTTAGAAACTGCAGTCCAGTGACTGCAAATCCACCATGGAAATCCATGGCTTTCTTGCCATGTCTGACCACACAGAATTCAGCAAACTCTCTGCACAGGGAAGGTGAGCAGTGCTGATTGTCTGGGAATAACTCCCTTCTCCTGGGTTTAAGGCAGCCCAATTAACATCTCCTCACACACAGGGTCATGCAAAGACAATACAGATGGTCAGACACTGAGCCTTGTCCAAAAATAAATATATCAATAAATCAAACCTTTCTGAATCTTGTGAGCTGTTTTTTTGGCTGTGATTTTGGGTTTTTTTCGCTTCCAAGGAGGGAAAGAAAAAGGAAAAAAAAGAACTTTGCTCTTTCCATTTAAATGTTGACTAACAAGAGATTGAAATTCACCATTTCCCCCCCTAATTGCTAGGCAAATCAAATTTCCTCCTAAAATGCAAATTCATTCCATAATATAAAAATGAACACACAGAGGTAGAAAGGTTTACATGTCAAATGGCAATTTTCCTAAATGGCTCACACTTTAACTTGTTTTCTTTTTTCATATCTTAGCCATGACAAAAGATTTAATGGCCATCATTACTCAGATGTTTTGTCAGCATACCATGATGAATGCACTCTTCCTGGGTGTTACTCAGAGTTACCTCACAAGATTTCTCTGCTGTGTTACATTAACAACACCCTTCATACTTAACAATTTGATCTATCACACATTTGACTAATGTTACCCATTAGAGTTCTGTGCAAAGACTCCTCGATTCGGGGAAAGATAGTTATTAAAATTAAATATATCCTTGCCTCTTAAAAATGTATTTTCTTTAATTACTAATATACATTAAATAGGATCAATCCATTAGCACAGAGATCCCATAAGCTGTCCATGAAAGTAAGTGTAAAGAGAATGTATCATCCATTAATTATAACCATTCCACTCCAGGTGCTGCCACCTCCTCTCTCAAAACCCTCTCCTCTGGAGTGTAAGAAAGGAGACAAGAAAAAGGAAGGAAAGAGGAGGAAAAGCCAAAATCCTGCCCAGAAACCAGACTACAAACCTTCAACATTTATTTTTAAAATACTCATTTTTGCTTAAAATACTTAAGCTGCCAGTAGATATTGGAGCATGCTTTAGATACTCATTCAACTAATGATTGACTTTTCAAGTAAACTCCCAGCTGACTGTGGGAAATCAATATGGATTTTTAATGGCACCTATACATCTTGCTGGATTTGACAGAACTTGCAAACAAACACAAACAATCTTCAGGAAACTGTTTTGCTCAATTACAAAGTATGTAAAAAAAGACAAATAATGACTATCTAGACATCATCATTATGCACTTCATTCACTGGGAAGCATCAACAAAACCAATAAATTATTTAGAATTGTTTTACAGTTTTTGTTTTGTCTCTTAGTTTTAGAGAACTTGGATGATGGATCTACAAATAAGCTGTTCATTCTAGTCCAGAAGATTATGGAATGGTTTATTTATATTTCTTCCCAGCAGTGCTTGCGCTCATGAGTTTGTTTTTTTTTTCAAAGGGTCTTCAGGACTTAGTACATATTAGTTGAACTGATCCTGCATAAAACTGTTTGAAATAATACGTCAAAATTTACAAGGTTTAGAAAAAAGCATCTTTCATGCTTTGATATAAGTATCAATAAATCTTCACATGGAACTACTTTGAGCAATAGGTTCTTAGCTTCAGTTGAATCCCTCTTTGCAAATACTTTTAATTGCAGGTAACATTTTACACAGCAAGCAATAAAAACCAAGATGAAAATGTAAATATTCCCTATGTAAATGGGAAAATGTAAATAAACCCCTTAATATTTATTTTAAATTATCTGTAATTAGAGATTATAGCACAGAAGCACTGATCACCACCTCTGTTTTCTCCTGACCTGTTCAAAGTGTTTATTTTCCCTTTCTGTCCAACAGGAATTATTTGCACAATTAAACCCCACCGAGACCAGCACAAATTGTTTGCACAAATGCCACGAGCCAGAGATGAGGTTTGGAAAATCTAGCTCATTATATCTGCAAAAAACAATGGACTATTTTTATGTACAGGTGAGGCCATCAGTCATTCCATGCAACTGCAAACAGGGCACAGACACTGTCCTGCTCTCTCATGGAGAAAGGACCAAAGCTGGCAAAACCAGACCTGTTCCAGACCATCACTTAATGAGTGAAATTCCTTCGATACCAGAAATTAAACATTCCAAGTACCACTGTTATTATTAAATCACAGGCAAAACTAGATACACCTAATTTTTAGTGTATTTGCCTACAGCACAATCTGTGGTTTGCTCCATGGAGAAGTCTGTATTTCAGTTCTACCAGCCCAGGAATTACTCAGGACTCGAAATTGTGCAGGCAGAGCCCATTTTCACTGACAGCCTTTACAGAGACGTGTGGTGAGACACGAATCCTCCCCAGCCACCATCTGAAAGCAATCAATGGCATGGGACAAAACCCTCACATTTTAGGGGAGAATGAATCCTTTCACCTTTTTCTTTGGGAGCAGGATGGAAAGCCCTGCAGCAGAATGTGAGGCATCTGCAGAGGCGCTCAATTAAGGAATGACATGACGACTGTAGCTGCAGCACTGGAGAAACTCTGCCTGTATTTTTATTACAAGGGGACAGCCTGAAGAGGGGGGAAAAACCCACTCTCTGCCACACTCCAATGTATGTGACAAACTGGATTAATTCCCACATGTCAGCATCCATTTCAAACCCCCCCTGGAAGGCAGAAGTCCATTTCCAAAAGGAGACAGCTGTCTGTAGCCACATCCCAGAGAAATCTGCCTGTCACACACCCCCAGCCCAGCAACCACGAAAGCCACTTCAGAGGAAAAAAAATCTGGGTGAACTTTTGTCAGAAGGAAAAAGGCAAAAAAAGCCCGAGAAAAAATAACTTATGAAACACCATTTCTTCCTTTCAGAATCTGTACCAATGTCAGAGCATTATTTAGCATGAACAAAAATATTTATCCTGGGGATTGCAAACATGTGAATGTATTTTATCATGACTTCCTTTTACAGGCCCTGAGCTTATTCTGGCCTCTGTTATTCCTGGTGAAGAATTTGCCTTCTGTGCAGTGAAAAAAGTTGGGTGCAAAATGCTACCAGATAACCCAATAAAGCCACTTTCATGAGGTTCAGCTCTACAGAGAGCACCCCAAACCTCTCCAGGGTTTCTGCCCTCCTCTCTCTGGGAAAGGGGCACAGCTCCAGGGTAGGGAATGGTCAGCAGGGTAAGGAGAGAGATGTTCTCAGGAGTTCCCAATCCCAACCTCTGCACAAAGATCCAGAAACAAGGAAGCACTGGGCTGTCTGTACAGATCAGGGCTGAGAAGAAGAGGATGAGGAGTCTCTCCCAAACTCCCAACTGAATGCCAGCACCATCCAGAAAAACAAATCGAGGAGCATTTACTGCATTTCAATAAAACCAAATGCAGGGGTTCCTGCAAACGAGGATTTGACTGCATTGCTACCAACAGCAGAGCTGTGCCCACGAGAGCCTGCACTGCAGCTCCTGCTCTGATCCCGAGCCGGATTCCCTGTGCCTGATCCTGAGCTGCATTCCCTGTGCCTGATCCTGAGCTGCATTCCCTGTGCCCCATCCTGAGCTGGATTCCCTGTGCCCCATCCTGAGCTGGATTCCCTGTGCCTGATCCTGAGCTGGATTCCCTGTGCCTGATCCTGAGCTGAATTCCCTGTGCCTGATCCTGAGCTGCATTCCCTGTGCCTGATCCTGAGCTGCATTCCCTGTGCCCCATCCTGAGCTGGATTCCCTGTGCCCCATCCTGAGCTGGATTCCCTGTGCCCCATCCTGAGCTGGATTCCCTGTGCCTGATCCTGATCCCGAGCTGGATTCCCCGTGCTGAACCTGAATTCCCTGTGCCTGAACCTGAATTCCCTGTGCCTGAACCTGAATTCCCTGTGCCTGATCCTGATCCCAGCTGAATTCCCTGTGCTGATCCTGAATTCCCTGTGCCTGATCCTGAATTCCCTGTGCCCGATGCTGGATTCCCTGCCGTGGCCTATGGCCATTCATCTGTCCGCAGTTCATTTAGAACTAAACTTAGCACAGGAAAAGGACACTTCAAAGCAGCCCTAGAGAGCATTGTGAAACACTCTAAGAGGTTTAGGGCATTCAAGGGAGAATCATTGCAGCCTCCTAAAGAGAAACATCACTGACCCAAACGCGCTTTGTGCAGCTGTCACTGGTTTTGTCAACTGTGCGGGCTCAACAAATACAAGAAATTGTATTTATCTCCTCTGCCCGTTCCCATTCACACAGAGCTCGTAATTAACAGCCTCAGAGAGCCAGCTCCCGAAATTAAGCAGCAGAAAACGGAGAGGAGTGAGGAGGTTTGTTTGAAAGAGAAATACCTACGCAAAGCACGGGCTTACAGGGCTTAGGGCAGACTTGTTGCAATCTAAAAAAATACTGCAACCATGAAATCTATGATGAGAATGCACTGCATGAAAACCACCACAGGATTAAGTTCAAGAGAGGAATTTCTCATGCAAACTCTGCACTCTAATCTGAACTTTTACTGTAAGCATTTACTTTCAGTTCAATTATATTTCAGAGGATATTTAGCCAAATACTCTGGAAAATTTGACTTGCTCTTGTCTACTTTAGGAATTAGAGGGGACCAGAGATCACAGCTGTCTGGAACAAGATTATGTTTGTAAAGTACAAAAATATTAAAGATGGGAATACTTTTAAAACAAACAAACATAAAAATCTCAAAGCAAACACAGATATCTTTCATCTTATTAAGAAAACACATGACTATTTCCTTTTTCATTCTCTACAAAAGAGTCTTATTCAATTGTATTAAAAAACCCTGACAAATTCCAACAGACTTTCCTCTTCCACACGAATTTCTAAGCAATTCTGTAAGCAAAGAATGTTTGGGGAATAAATGATGCCATAAAATAAAATGCACCGATTCCTGCACAGCGAGTTCTTGAAAGAATTCCAAGATTAAAGGAACATAAAAAATGAATTACCCTTTTTCACCTCTCATGAGAGTAATCCTCCTGGTCAGCTTTGAGGTACATCTGAAACAAATGGTAAACTGTTTGGTAAACAGAAGGATTTTTCAGCAGCCCTTTTTGAAGGAATCATGGGAAAGTTTAGATCTAATCACAGCATAAAGATGAGTTCAAACTAAGGTTGGATCTTTTTTACACATCCTGCCTATGAAACACACTGCATGGAAAATCCAGGGGCTCCAAGGGACCCATTCATACCAGTGACCTACTGTCTCTTTTATTTTTAGCAAGCACTTTGGTTTTTTTAGGAAGGACTTTAACATGCTGCTTATAATTTTGTATCCCAAATTAGTCCCAGTAAGACAGACACTGGTGCCTCACTTGCCATCACTTCAGCACAGGGAAAAGATGAATGATGGAAAGAAAGAGAGAAATAAAGAGAGAAGGAAAGAGAGAAGGAAAGAGAAAAGGAAAGAGAGAAAGGAGAGAAAGAAGGAAAGGAGAGAAAGGAGAGAAAGAAAGAAAGAGATAAAGAAAGAGAGAAAGAGAAAGAAAGAGAGAACGAGATAAAAAGAGAAAGAGAGAGAGAGAAAGAGAGAGAGATAAAGAGAGAGAGAAAGCAAGAGAGAGAAAGAAGCTGGAAGTAACAGAACACAGCTGAAGTTTTTATGCTTTCCAGGAGTTTGGTTTCCAGTTTGTTGCCAGGGTTCTGTGCCACCCTGACCCCAGGCAGGCACAGGCAGATGGTGATCCCAAAGCCTGCTGTTATCAGTGCAGCCAGCACTGAAGAACACCCCCAAATGCTCCTCATCCTCACTTCCCTGATGCATAGCTCAGGCTGGAACGCGCTGCTCACGCACCCAGCAAAAAGCTTTTCCCTGATCTCCTGCACATGCAAAAACTGGGAATTCTCAGGACTTGAGAACAGGCAGAGCTTGGCCACAACCTCCCCACCCCAGTGCTGCACTCAGCTGGTGTGAAACAAACCCACAGAAAAGTTCCTTTCTTCACCCCCTTATTAACATGAGCGATGGGACCCTCGGAGGAGCCACGGCCGCGGCGCTGACGGGAATCACCCCACCTATGCTTAAAACAAAACTCAGCTGCAGAAACAGCATTTGTATTTCTCCAAAAAGGGATGGCAAGTCTTTAATTATTAAACCAATTGCATTTAGCAGATGGTCAAAGAAAAGTACTTTTAAAAAGTTGCCCAGAGGGTTATAAAAACGAACAAGCTCCAACAGCTGCCAGCTGGTGCGTGAAATCAATAATGAGAAAACGAGTCCGACTGTATCTTTGTGCTCATTGTCTGGCCCAAGCCAGCCTGGACAAGGGACGGGGACGTCACAGCCCGGCTGAATGGATTACGTGGATCTAATTAGGGAAAGACAAACATCTGAAGCGGGGCTGGAACGAGGGAGCCCGTGTGGAATGGATGAGGCAGGGCTGGCCCAAACGCAGCCTTGGTGCTGCGCGGAGGCCGCAGCTCCACGGCCCACAGGCTCCTTTTTGGAAAAGCCAAAATGCAGCACAAGCACCAAAGGCAACTTAGTAAATGTAAGAAAGGTTCCACTGATTTTCTACAGCTGAGTCACAGCCTAAAAACTAACAAAAATGAGCAAAATTACTGAGTTAAAACGCTATGTTAACGCTTTTCCGTATTTAATCACTATAAAGTGTGGCTAAGGATATAAATTAATGTTAAGTCTCAGCCTCCCAAGAGCAGCAACCTGGTTATCACTGCTTTTTGTTCTCCAAACTATGCCCAGATTAGAGTTTTTTAAACCATGGGCCTCTCATCAGCCTTCAAACAATATTAAATTTCTACAATAACATGACAAGACTTCAAGCAAAAATGCAGAGGAAAAATAAACATTACTAAAGGGGTAAAAATCAAATCAATTTCAAAAAGTAATTTTGTTTTATTTAAATGATTTTAACAAATAAAACTTTACCATAGGGACCTGACTACCTTGTACATAAAAACAACAGATAGTTTTTTGGCAGATTATTTATCAGCCTAATACCTTATTCCATTGCCAAAATCTTCCCTTAAATTAGCAGAAACCACCAGTTTAGTTCAGCAAGCATTAGGGGTTTTGTTTGGAGGGGATGGGGGGTTGTAGTATTTTTTAAGGTTTACCCTGGAGAATGATGGGTTATTTGATGAAGAAGGGGGTGGGAAAGGGAAGCAGCCACATGCAAGAGTAAACAAAACAGAACAGAGAAAAGCACATTAAGTAAAATTTCAGCTGCAGTAGCAGTGTGCTTAAAAAAAGAGAGGCACCTCACAGTTAAAGACAGAAGAACATCAAATCCCAGGATCTTCCTGACTTGTCACTGTGGTTTTTCCAGTGAAGGTCCATTGATAAACAGACAGAAAAGCAGATTAAGATAGGCAGAATAAATTATTAATTGCTGCTCAAGACAGCCAAGATAACTCAACACAAAAGCATTCCAAATGTTATTTTTAGCATATAAATAGTACACTGTGTTTTAACTTACATCAGCTGTTTTCTTTATCAGATTTTTATCTGAAGATGGGAACAGCACACGTCCCTTCAGCTCCCATCAGCTGCTACATTTGGTAGGATTTTATCTCGGGGAGAAAACAGAGCTCTGGGCTGGAACTCCATCAGCTGGTTTTGTAGTTACACTGGACAGGACATATTGAAAACTTTTCTTGTGCACACAAAGCCCCTGGTCTGTATTAATGCATGGAAGTGACACTTCCTGGGGACATCCGGATATGGACCATGCAATTAGCAGTGGTTTATGCACTGGAATCTGCTTTTTGCAAATAAAAATCTGGCTTTATTGCCATTCCTGTGACAGCCACAAGCCAGGCACACTGAGTGCAGGGTGCCAGTGCTGGTCTGCATGCAGTGAGTAAATAAGATGCACAATTACATCCATTCTGACTCAAGTTTGATGGAAAGAAGAGAGATGGCTTCTTGGATGTGCCTGGAACTGGATTTTCATTGCTATCACGGATTGCTTCTGTTTTTTAAAACAAAAACCAAGATTTGTAAACAAGGTTTATTTTCAGAAGCTAGATTCACCTTCTCTTATCACATAAATTCTGTATCAATAAAGTGCCACCATCGTTTTTCTTTTCTGCTGCTCAGCAAGGCTTACTTCCAATCACACAATATATGAAATGTAGATTGCTAGCAGTGAGCATTAATTTTGTCTATTCATTTCTTGAGGAATCCTGAAGTAGACTCCTGAACCATTGCTTACAGCAGAACTGTAAACTAAAAGGCACTGGAATAATAAAGATAAGGCTGTCCCATTTAGAAAGGGAAATTTCTACATTCTTGGGTAAACAGAGAGCTCTCATAAATCGAGCAATGCCTTTTAGTGCTGTCAGTGTGACTTGAGTCTAGGTGGCCCATTGTGTTCCCTAAGAAACTTACTTAAAATATTTACTGTAGAATTGTTTTTAGCAAGAATGATGAATAAATTTAACTCTTTTTAACAAAATATTTTGCTAAAACTGTGCTTTTCATGAAGTTCCTTTTAATATGTGAATAAACACATCACTTGTAAGAATCATGGCTTCCAGGCTCTGTATTTGCACGTGTGCACAGAGATGACAAAGACACACCAGATGTGGGTCTTGTTTGTAACCTAAAACTACGAATTTTAGAGGAATCACTTTATTTTAATCAAATCCTGCAACCTCTAAATCCCCATTCTCTTCTAATGACAGTCACACAATGTCTTGCCTTGGTGAGCCCAACTCAGTGCACCAGTCCTGCTTGAAAATCTCCATGAAAAAAAATAGAGACTGTTGTGCTCAATTTTCTTTATTGGTATACCCAAACAATTTCCCATTTACACTGAGATTATTTACTGGAAGACTGAGGGAAATAGTAGGGAATATGTAAAAGGGGGAGGAGATTATGATAAAGGCAACAGCAATGAATATGAAATCATTTAAGTCAGTGTCAGCTGTTTAAGTTTAAAATAAAAATGTACCATCTGACAGGGGTTTGGTGGACACTGATGGTGATTTTTTAAATTCTATTTCAGAACCATTCACAGATAATAATCTATATACCAACAACTTGCTCTCATATGAACAAAACAACTCTTCTGCACCACAATTATAAAAATACAAACAGCCTGGCATGAGCACAATGACCTGGATCACCTTCAGTCCAAACAGCAGCCACCCTCTGCGTCATTTCTCATAGATAAATGCAGGCAATTACAGAAATACATGGTGAGTACCAGCCAAAATCCAGACAAAAACCAGCACAAGATAAAGCTCAAAAAACAGGAATGTTTTATCAAAAATCCTAAAACTTTTCCAAAGCTACAATTATGAAGTATTTATCCTAGAAACACTGTCATTTATGGAATTCAGGGATTATCTGCACCCAAATCAAACACGTAAAAGTGCAGGTAAAATACCTGAACAATCTTAACCCTGCCCCACCTGAAGGGCTCAGACCTCAGGACCCACAGGACATTGTAGGCAATTGTGCATTTGCCAGATGCAATGAATTTTAGGATACTGGTATAGAAGTTGCTAAAACAAGTTAATTATTCTCACAGAGTAAGTACTGGAGCCCATGGTAGAACACCCAAACCTTTGCCTTTATCATCCTAACTTGGCCAAATCTCTTCAAGGAGTTCAAACAAGCTCAGAAGCTCAGGAGGTGGGAAACTGAGGTGGGTTTTTGAAAAGCACCTGCCGTTGGATTAACTCTTTCCTTTGCAAAGACAAGACTGAACAATGTCACCTAAATACTGTCTCTGGTTTCAGTGGGAGTAGATGGGTTTTCTTTGGGAAATCCAAGTCTCTTTGAGGTGATTTCTGACTCAATTCTGAATCAACAAGCAAAGATCACAGAAATTGCACCTCTGCTTCTCCAAGTTCCACTTCAAAAAAACCAACTCACTAGCACTGATGCTTGTTTTTTAAAGATTACGTTTCTTTCAATGACTGAATTTCCAAAAGGTATTACTGCCTGGGAGAAGGTGCAGAGCTAAGATAATGTTATTCTGTTCTTCAGGAAGGAATTTCAAAGAAGGCAGGAGCGAAAATCAGGAAGGCCAAGAAGAGTAACAAAAATACTGGTAACAATCAGGCCTGTGTTACTGATCCCCCTTGGCCAGGGCCATGCAGGAGCCAGGGACAGCTCCCCCAGGTTTGGCTTTTACCATCACTGATTACTCTGTAACTCCAAACCTTCCTAAAAGTGGGGGTTCCTGCAGCTCTCACAAGAAGCCATTTGCCTGAGGTTTCACACAAGACCTTTTAAACTGATTTTTATGTGTTATTAGTCCATAATACTGGAATTAAATTCTCTGGCTTGCTTTTTAAGGTTTTTCTGTCACAGGGACATGCAGAGCACAGCTCTACTGAGACGTGGTTTGTTGAGCTGTTCATGCAAAGTGATGACACTCAAAGCAGTGAATGCAGGTCCATGCTCCATGATGAACTCCGTGAGTTGGAAATACATACTTGGAAATACACCTAAAATTCTATCTGAAGGTTTCTACAGCTTACAGTGGGCATCTCTTGTCCTTGCTAAAGCCCTGAGTGAGATCTCCACTACCTCTTTCCCCTATCCAGCTCTTTCAGGTGTTTCCAAACTTTGAGGTATTTCCTTCAGATAAACTCTCTACACATATATTCACATTATTTGCATTTGCTTACAGTTTAATTTCTAATTTGTTAATTTGTTGACCAGAATCCAACATATAAATGTATGGAGCTGTTTCAGTTAATGAGATCTGAAATCTTTTGTAAGAGTGACTCTTTAGGAAGAACAACAGGCAGAAAGACCAAAGTAATTCCTCTAACATGGCATTAATCAGCTCCCTTTTCTCTCACCTTCTTCAAAAACACAGGTAAGACATCAGTCTGCCCCTGTATTTACACTGCTTCAATTCCTAGTTAAATAATAGAAAAAGAGAAAGATCTATCCCTGTTTTGGACTGTTTTCAAAATTGGACACTAATGAGACTTGATTCCCTTGATAAAATTCTGTCTATCCAAAACATTCCTGCCTGCAATGAGAATTGCTGGTACTGAGGGCTAAATCAGATGGAGTAGGAGTTTCAGGTAGCAATCCAGACCACTGCAAATATTAAAACACCACTTGTGGACTCCTGGCTACATCTCACATTCTGATTTATTGTAAGCTCTATTACAAGGTAATTCGCTCAGTGAAACTCAAGACCTTTCACCCTGCTACTACCAGAACTCTAAGAATACAAACTCAAACAATAAGTGTGATACTAATCCTGGCTACTCCTGCAGGGGAGAGCTGCTTCCTCTGCACTTCCAGATCCATTAAACTGAGGGGAGGCAGCCAAGAATCCCTCTGAACCCTCGGATCTCCCATGCAGCACCGAGCTATAAATATTTTCCACGCTCAGGGTTCAAGCAGCAGCAGCAGCAGCCCGTAACAAAAAGCTGCATTCCCAACTGCATCCTAATGGGATCTTCCCAACTCCACTGGGCTATCAGCACATGAAAGTCCCGGAACAAGAAGTGAAACAACGTGATGGGCTCCCATTGTCCTTGAAACCTGCCTCCTCCTCCTCTGTCCCCTTTGTGAGCAGGGCGCTCACACAGCCCCGATCCATCCACGCCTGCATTCACAGCTCACCAATACTCATATGCAGCAAGGTCAGAAATTTTTTTTTTTAACATTCTTTGATTAATGCTGAGAGCTGCAGCATGTTTAGACAGGGTCGTGACCCCAGGCATCCATTTAATCAAATTTCTCTGCTGCTTGTCCCAGTGGAGCCATCGCAACAAGAAACTCTCTCAATGAAAAAAAAAGAGGAAAAGAAAAAGAAAGGGAAAAAAATGCACACTTCACATCTCACATTGTTTATATGCTGTTAAGTAATTATTTCACTCTTCGACCCCCACTGGCCATCAACAGACAAGTCACCTCCTTGGAGATTCTGAAAAGCTTATTCAGCTGTATATAATTCATTTTGTCTCTTTCCTTCATTGTGAAGCTAACTGCTTAGCTTAAAGACTTCTTTGTGAATACTTAAGTACATGGTGTCCATGCTAATGATCTCACTAATTATAAGCGTATTTATCATATACAGAGTGTTCCCAGCTCTTCTTTCCCAAAGCCATCCCACTCC
Source organism: Drymodes brunneopygia (assembly GCA_013400955.1). Lineage (NCBI taxonomy): Eukaryota > Metazoa > Chordata > Aves > Passeriformes > Petroicidae > Drymodes > Drymodes brunneopygia. The sequence goes on along the minus strand of VZTZ01045548.1, from coordinate 547,746 downwards.
AGCTCCACCATCCAGCAGTTTCTCACCACAGATTTACCCCAACACTCACATGAGCATTTCCCTGCAATTCTGGCATTACCTGAGCGACCCAGCAAGTTGCTCAATATTTGCTCAGGAGTTTTCAATAACACTCTGATCTTTTATGCAGCTCTTCTCCAGGGCAAAGTGCAGAAATGAGCCAGGCAGGTAATAAAGAATTACAGTTTGCCTTTATCTAATAGCTCCATCAGTCTGAGTAATAGAGTTGGAAAAAATGGTAACCTATTCACCCGGCTCTTCTTAATTGCTACCCTAGGATGCAAAAAGTAGGGGCAAGAAAAAAGTTTATTTCTAATTGCAGTTCAGAAATTAGAGGTGAATGACTTGAAAGCATCTAATACCCTCCTCTCCAAACTCAAATGGAAACGGACTGGAGACAGCACTATAACCACAAAACCAGATGTCTGGGGAAAAGAGAAGGGAGAGGGCAGTGTGGATTCGGGGGAACAATAGGATTTATTTCACATTCTGTTTTTTTTTTTTCTGTGTGTCTTCTTCCTTCCAGAAAGAGAAATATTCCCATTAGCTGGCAGAGTTATGAGAAATAAGGTGACATGATGTGCAGAGCATCCTGCTGAGGAGTTCTACACCCTCAGTGGACTCCAAGGACCAGAGTTTTCACACCCTCATCAAAACTTGTCCACTAAATAAGGCACTGCCTGGATCAAACAGGACAGAGAAAAAGGGGGAAAAGGGTAGAAAGCAAAATGAAATGGGATCCTGGAAGATTAGGATCAGTTGGGAAAGGAATGTAAGTAACAAGGATAAAATCAGGCACAAGTAAACCAATGGATATATAATAACAACTGAAATTCTACCTCATCCAAATCTGACTCCTGCACACAGCACGTGACAGGAACAGCCAGTTTTGGACAAGAAACCAGGCTCAGACAGAAATAAATCTCAGGAGATCCAACACACTTCTTTACTTGCAAAACTCTACTGAAACTTCTATGCACACATTTGTAAATATGACTGCATTGTTCCATTTCTTCTGAACTCAAATCGCCTTTCAAGAAAAAGACCTTTCATATTTAACTTTTGTGGAAACAGGAAATTGTCAATGATCCAGAGTACACTTACGAATAGGGAATAATTAAAAATAAAAAAAACCCCTTTCCCCTTAATCTCACAAATTACCCATTGGTACAGAGAAACATTCCCAACTGTATTAATTATTTGATATTCATCACTATCTCCAGAGAATAACTGACATGCACATGAACAGTAAAATAATTGCATTGAGCAAACTTTACCTGAATTGTTGAAATATATAACTCATGCAGATTATTAAATTAATGAAATATTAGCTGTGACTTTTTTTTTTCATTGCATTCTGTAATTTGTTGAGCTGAATATTATGGAATTTATCAGCTGGAATAGTACTTACAACAACTCATATAACTATTCAACATTGAATCCTTTTGTTTCTATGATGTTATCTAATCCAAAAATTGCTTTTGATAATATTTTTAAAAAAGGAAGAAACTAAAATTTTGTGTCAAGAGCAGAATTTGTTTCCACACAGGCTACACATCCATTGCACAGCTTCTCTGCCAGGACTTCTTGCCCAACAGCAGTGCTGGTGTAACACAGATGTGATAATGATGTTATTACAACCCTGTTCTCAACTGCTTTTAGACAGCAACATTAAAGTCAGTATTTTGCATTCCTGCAAATTACTAATGATTTAAAATGAAGTTTTCCACATCTGGTATCTGCTTCCATCTTAAGTTTGTGATGGAAACACAGGAAAACAGGTTGTTGCTCCTTTATTAATAAAACACCAGTCTTTTACTGTAAAATTTTAGCATCTCCACACACTGAAGTGTGGGTTGAACTCTTTCAAGAAACAAATTCTGGAGTCATGAAAATATGTCAGCTTTTCCTCATCATAAAAGAATTCTTTAAACCTTTGAGTAAATCTGATGTTGTAAATGTTAATTATGCAGTATCTAAATTATCAAAATTTTCTGTATGACAGAAATCCCCTTCCACTTTTCTTGTTAGGTTACAGAATTCTAAATTTAAAAAACAAAATTACAGTTCTTTTTCAAGGGAATCCTGTAGAACAACCAGCCTGAAGTACAGGAGTAGACAGTGTTGGCAGTAGCATCACTTCCTTCCAAGGAAGTTCCAAAGGAACTCAAATCAAAGGAAAAACAAAGTATTTATGATTTCTCTTAGGATAACTGTGCCTCACTGTGACTCTACCCTAAACTTTTACTCATGGCTCCCTAATAGAACTGATGGTGCTGTGCTGGGAAAGAAATCAAATCTGGATAAGCAGCAGAAGGAAGAAGGGAGGGTTGAACTGAAGCAAGAATTAACTCAAATTAATCAAAGAACAACCATAGGTCATAAAAACTGGTGATGTTTTCACACTCTTCTGGAAAAAGAAAATAAAACAAGGGCAGAGTCTGGAGTTAGAAGTTCCACAGAGTTCAATCCCCACAAAAAAAACCAGAAGGTGGAACTTGGAGCCCTTTAAATGGAATGCTGCACATCAGGACAATCAGCAGTATTTGGGAGGAGATGAGAGACCTTAACCTGCACATCCCTGCCAGCTGCTCCTGGAGCACAGAGCCAGGCTGGAAACGTGGCCAAAATCCTGAGTGAGGCAGAGCTCAGGGTGAGCCTGAACCCTTCCCAGGGCCAGAGGGGCAGGAGCACCAGAGGAACAAGGGCACGAGTCCCCACAGCACAGCTAAGGGACATTTATTCATCCTGAGCTGACACACAACTGTCAGAACCAAGGCAGGAAAAGCTGCATTGGCACCAGAAGGAAACCTACTGCTGATAGAAAAATGGGTGAAACTCTGTGCTGACCCCTAATTCTGTACCAAGTGAAGGTTTATATACACTGAAAGTGTGGGTGAATACCAGAATGGAAAAATTCTGATTTTCTTCAGTGTCGTGGCAATTCAGCAACAGAGTAAGAGCAGTGATATCTTGATCCCATCTTCTTTCCTTGGTCCTGACCACACAAAATTTACCTCACTCTAAGGCAAAGCTTTAAAGAAAATCTGAAGAAAAAAACCACCATGAAATACCCTATTCACAGAGGAAAATGAACATTCTGTGTCTGTTGGACAGTTTAAGAGTTCCTGTCTAACATAGGTTTTTATCCATTGTATTTTATCCATTTATTTACTACAATATCCAATAACAGACGTGTTTTCTTTAGGGATATGGTTAAAAAACTAATGCTAACATTTAATTACAGCTGAGTGTGAAATTCTTCAATTTCACTACTTATCTTTTTTAATCTATAAATATAAAAACCAACTGATGCCTCCAAGTCTCATTTCCAGCAGTTACTTTAACTGCCCAGGCTTTCAAAAATTTCAGGAGCCACTGCATTGCCTGGACTGAATTGGGGCAAATTTAATACCGTGCAAGATATGCAGATAAAATATGAATTCCAGCCGTGTAACAAAAATGCCTCTGACAACATGTATATTATGCAATTATGACTGTCATTTTATTACTGTTATTAATTTATTAGTATAATTGCAATTTTTTTCAATGTCATAATGTGATAATAAAGGACTTGTCATTACTACGTTAACCTCGGAACATCTCTGACCTCAGGGGAGGGAGCTGCACGCTTTCAGTCCAAAATGAGCTGTCAGTTACCACAACGAGATTTTGATGACTACATTATCTTGTAATTAAATGTCTCAACAAACTTCTCCTTTTGATTGACAGGTAGTTAAGACTATCTTTGACCACAGGGCAGTTTCTTTATTTTTCAAGAATAATTTTTCAGCGGCGGAGAAGAAAGACAGGAGTTTAAAAATTAAAGTGTTTTGAACTATATATTAATCTATATTTGGTACTTACAAGACAGTGAAAATTCCACCAAATTGCATTATCCTCTGCCCAAGCTATGGCATTTCAGTGACAACTTTGATTGATTAAAGGAGTTTATGCTTTTCTTTATTAACATTTAGGTCTTTAAAGAAATAAATTGTTTAGATTTTACATTTTCTCCCCTTTCACATTAATTTTTAATTTGTAAGACAGTAACAATGCTCAGAGTCAATACTGATACCTACGAGGAGATCCCATCAGTAAGAATGTTTTAGGAGATATTCATAAAGGTTGATTTCTGATGATTTGGACCTTCTAGAAGACCCACAGAACTCAAAAGAAACTCAGTTCATAATGAGTTTAAAAGAACAAGCAACATAAATTATCCTCTATCAGAAAATCCATCCTCAGAAAAAGAATTTTTTGCCACAGCAGATCCTCAGTGGAACTGAGGCTGGAGGATCATCAGTGCCAAAAAGATCCCAAGATGAGAAGTGAGACACAACACAGAGCAGCAATCCTGGTGTCCTCTCCAGAGAGGTTTTTCTGCAGGAGGGAGGGTGGAACCACCTTCCACTGACAATCCCCCACGAAAGGATGCAGCTGCACCTTGGGAGGAACATCCCTGGCCACCACTGTCACCTCCAGCCTTGCCCTCCCACAGAACTGAGCATCCAAACTGGTCCTCTCTGCCCTGGCAGCCTCTGCTGGAGCTCAGCAGGACCAAGGAAGCAAAGTGAGCATTAGAGGTGCCCAGATTAATTTCTCCTCCCTCTGAAGGGGATCCCATCCCCAGCCAGTGTAAGTTCAACACGAACAAAGGACGAGCGGCATCCTTTCCGAACGAATTCTGACATCAAACACATCCCACATCAAATACAATCTCAATAAAACCTGAACTCCTTTGAAATGCGGAAACCTGTACCAACAGTGAATTCTGATGGCAATAAAACAAAGCAAGGGCTTTCCACAGCAATGTAAAGGTCACTCAGGTTGGGTACACCTGAGGCACATCTTAACGCAGCCAGCAGTGACAAAATTCCTTTCCCATTTGTGCTGCAATTAATATCAAATTATTTCCCGGGACACAGCAGCAATTACTCGCATGTCACTGTCACTTAAACTGCCAGGCCTGTGGTTTAACCTTCCAGGAAGGATCCAGTGAGTCAGAAGTTGACACAACAACACACGGGCACAGGCACAGGGAGAAGGTTGCCCTTATCTGCTGATGCACTCTCTGGTTTCGGTATTTCCCCATTTCCCCCATGACTGCTCTGTTGAAATCCAAATCTTATCAAAGACTTACGTTACCAATGTTCAGTTTTTTCGTAGATTTCACACTGTGCAATGTTCTCTAAGAGTTCTCAACTCCAAGAGTCACGTACATGTATGGGGAACCAGCTTTCATTCGAAGAAAATGAAAAAAGCAGAAGGCTGAAAGCAAATAAAATCTTAATTTTTACGAAATTAATGCATTTTTTTAAAACTGTGTTAATTTATTTGCTGATAACCAATTTTTTTCACCTTCCTTTCTCTCACATTTCCTCATTTTAGCAACACATCTTCCTGCAGACTGTTGGACCCCAAGAGCTTTATTCAGATATTGAGGGCATTTAATAAACAGCACAAGGGAAAGTTGGGATGAAAATCTGAAATGACAAAAAAGTTGCCCAGCACGTTACAGTCATTTCTGTGGAATAAACTGCTGAGGTTTAATACTGTGCATGGAACTTCTCCTGAACTTCAAGATCGTGACAACAGCCACATTTAACTGTGTTTTGGGTTGAATTTCAGCTGCTATCAGGACAACTGGATATCTTGAAATGTATTTCATACATCTAAATTTATATTTAGAGTGATTCACTTTACAAACACCTGTTCTTGCAGAAATGACATTAAATATCTATGTTTGCTGAAGGGAAACTGCTACTTATCAAACATGGTAGCTGTAATTTTTTTGCCATTAATTACACCTTCCTATGAAAATCAGACACCAAACAAGTTATGGGGATGCACAGTACCACAGACATTTATTGCTTAATATTTTCCCTAATTCTGGCCACAAGACTTAGTTGAGTCAGTCTATACTCGTTATACATTTACACTATTGATAAATAGATCAGCTTTTTCATTTATAGAAGGCAACAAAGAAGTTTGCTATCAAAATTATACTAAAAAGATTCAAATAGAAAGGGGGTTTTTTTGTATATTAAAATTTTTAACATACACACACACAAAATGTAGCTATATATAAAAAAATAAAACTATTTCTTCTAGACCAGCTACAGGTCAAGAACCTTTATCTGAACCTCCTGGTACAGGATATATCAAATGAGCAGACACCCTGTGTGGACAATGCAAACCTTAGAAGCCACTGTAAAATAGATCTTCTGAAAAGTAATGTTTTAATTTACATTTTATGTAAGAATGCTTCACTGTACACATATTCTACAGATCATACTGAAGTTAAAAATATTGAAAATATCTAAGATACTGCATCTTAAACAACACTCTAAAATGATGGTTTTAAGAGTATTTTGATTTTGCAGAAGACATTTTAAGGTAACATTAAATGAAAATATATTTTGAAGCCCCTTAAACTTGCAGACGATGTTGCAGTGCTTGCTTATTTAGAAGGCTAAGATGTAAAATACAGAGCCAGAACACAATATTCTTTATTGTGCCCCCCTGGTGATCTGGAGCTGACCTTTGCAGACCATATTCTCTGCAACACTGGAGTATCTGCACAGCCAAATATCTCAGCTAGTCCCCTCTGCCCTCCTGAGCAGGTTGAAGTGCTCTATAAGGATTCCTTCCAGCCTGCAAAGTTTTTTGGGAAGGAGAAGATTCAGCACTGTTTAGAGCAAGGCCTGGCTCTGTATTGTCCTGAGAGGAGCAGTGCCAGGGAAATTCCAATTCTACTTGGAATTCTGGCACTGCAGCCTCATGGACACTCTCACTGCTGCTCCCACTGACTGCTATCAATTACTTCCAAGTTGGTGAAAATTATTTTATCCTGTGTTTCACTGGAGGGGTGTGCCAGGGGCAGGATTTCCATAGAGAAAAGAGTGGGAAGTTCAGTTCCCCACTCCAGCTCTGACACACCAAATTCAGGCATTTGGGTTTTTACACATTTCCACAATTCTGGGAGCAGCGTTTCCTCTCAGCTCCTCCAGACTGTGTCAGTCAACAGGCACAACACCATCAGCTGCCTCTGCCTAGAATGTGTTCCCTTCATTTAGGAAAGTGCAGTAATTCATCAGTGATTTAACCTATAGACATTTGAAGGTTGGAGAGCACCTCAGAGGGGCTGTTGACCTTCAGCAACTGAAAGAATTGAAGCTCCAGCCTTAGTCAATATATATTTATCTTTCTGTTGGGACTATTACAACTGTTCAAGTAATGCTGACCTTGAAACTTCTGCACACGATGCACCAGAATAATGATCCCTGAAGGAAGAGTATAAAAATACCTAAATAGGATACCTAAATCCAAAAAGCACATAAAGATAAGAGGAAGCATTTCAAAATGTGAAGTCGCTTAAGATGAGGTAATATTATTGAGGCTCCTATTAATTATAATTTGAATAACATTGCTAAATGCCATAATTACACATTTCTAAATATTTTAATGATAGGATATAATTTATGTCAAAGACCCTGTTTGTTTCCCTGTGAAATCTCTGCCTATTTGTAATTAATTTAACATCTGACTGACAGCCTCATAAATCGAAATCATCTCCATCTTCAACTTGCTCTGCACAACAGCAAGAGCCCAAATTCTTAACCCTGGGCCTTGGGCTTTTGCAGCTTTGCTGCAGACAGAAAATTACAAGAAATAAAATGGTTGGTTTCATGTAATGTCCCAGTTACTTGTGCCCTCACATTTCATGCAGAATTTTCTCTCAAATTTGAGATTCAAACAGCAGCCAGAACTAATTATATTAATCAAAAATATTATGGTACTACAGGTACTGATAAAATGAACTCTCATGGGGCCTCTCTTTTGCCAATACCTAATACTTGACTGGGGCAGTTGCAGAGTCTTCTCAAGCACTATTTTGGAGATGATTTCTCTGAAAAAACCAAAAACTCTCTTTGGAGGTGGCTGGAGTGAAGATGAGAATCATCAGAAGGAGGCTTTGAGCACAGAATATACTGACACAGTTTCACATCTACCCTTAAAACTACCATACTCCATATATAAAATTGTATTAAAAAATTCCCCCCCAAAAACCACACCCAAAGTCTTTAAGTTGGCTGTTTGACTTCTCTTCAGGACATTCCAAAACCAACACAAAAACCCTTCAAATTCACACTGCAGCTACACACTGTCTGTCAATGCCCCACCTGAGTTATTTACAGGCTTTAATTGAAAGAATTACCATTTAAAAACTCACAGGAAGGACAGTCTGTCAGATTTTTATACCCACTGCTCATCAACTCAGGCTCCTCCATTCTCTTTTCTGCAGAGCCCAGGGTGTCACCACAACACTGATCACTGGCATCAGAGGTATCAGTGAACAAGAACACCCAAACACACTGGTACCAAGGATAGTTTGTTTTCTTCCTCCCTTTGGATTGTTCCTCTCACTTCAGAAGACCCAGTAACCACTTGAAGAAAACCATCTCACTCACACACTTTGTTAACAAGCAGTAACTTAATTTCAAGTGCAAATGTGACCTGAGTCAGCTACCAAATGCATAAAATAAACATGTCCACATCTTAAGAATTACTTTCCAACCTCACCACTCATTTCATAACTGTCAGCTTTCTGGCTGCCTGGAATTTTCTGTTTTCTAAAAGCCTGAATCAACAGAAACAGCATTATTCTAACTGACCTGAGAAGCTCTTGTTGTTGGAGAGGGAGAAGGAAACTCATGCTCCAACTCCTCCAGCTCAGAACCTGGAGTATTTTTTAAATATGCTCCCACCACTTACAGCTGCCAGGATGCAAAGTGGGTTAAAAAAGGGCTGTAAAATAGCAGTAGAGTCTTTTTGTAGCTGCATCCAACTTGTGAAAAATATTTTTGGTTGAGTTAAAACATGCAGCACAAGCAGTGAGCTGCTCTGTAAGCAAAGATCACCCACCAAAACCCCACCTGAACACAGAGGTAGGACGGACACAAACACACCACAGAGAGCATCTAATGGCAATTCCACAACAGCTTTTCTATTCAGTGCATTTTATCTGGGCTCAGGAGAGCCAGCACCATTTTATTTTGCATGGTATTATCCCAGATGCTGTTGTGTCTCAGATTTATTTATGCATTTCCCAGTGGGATGAAGGAGTTTGCATGAAAATCTGATCCCTCAAGCAGGTACTGCTTTTTCTAGTGCAGCCAATAAACAGCTGCCTTAAAAGAGGAGAAAAAGGTAAAAACTGCACCTATACAATGCAGTTCAATGTGGTACATGGAGTTTTATCTCATCCACATACTGCATAATAAAGTTTATGGTTACATTAGCTCTCTTCCATGATGTCCACTGGATTAAGGCTGGGTTTTTTTAGAAAGAAATCTGCTGGGTTTGGAAAAATGAGGCTCAGCTGGGGATACACCACTTCATCCCTGGGTAACTCGTTCAGTATCAAACCTGTCAGTGCACGAGGCACTCCTGCCCCAGCACTGCTGGCTGAAGTGAAGCCAGAGAGCTTTGGACACCTTCTGCCCAACAGCATCATCACAAATTCTGCCTCCAGGAGACCACTCAGCCCTGAAATGCAGAGAAAGGGCCATGGCAGCAGTGCTGCAGAGCAGGATAATCCTGCAGGACAGCCTGGGGAGGGCAGCCCCAGAGCCCCTGGCACAGAATCCCTCAGGACTGACTCTGCAGGATGCCAGGGAGATCAGCAGAGCCCGGAGCTCGGGGACACCAAAGGTGACAGCTCTGTCCAGCTGCTCCAAACCCACAGCAGGAGCAGCAGAGCCACCCCAGGGCAGGCTCTGCACAGAAACCCAGGGAGAGCTCACCCAGCACTGAGGCCATCACACCTGGGAGGACAAATGAAGCTTCTTCTCCCAGGTAAGGAATCCCTGTTGCCCACACCGTGCACAGAATTCCTGAATGTCTGTCTTCTCTGAAGAGACAAACATCTTTCCTTCCAAATTTCCCTCAAAAATATCAAACTAACTTCTGCTAAATCACCCAGCACAGTCTAAAAGACCAGTGTTGGTTAAGCCAGGACATAAATACTACTTTTTTGTCCAAGTGTGGTATTACTATATTAACTGTATATAATTATTGTATATTTTATACATAAGGAAGGTCTCTTAAAAACAGTGAGCAATGCCCTTATTTCATTTAGCCTGCAGAATATCTCCATTTTGCCCTGTACTGTTTTAGCTTGGGGAGCAGCAGAAGATAATAAAGTTTAATGGGTACTATTACTTAATTGTTCAAAATTCAAGGTCTCTGGGACATCAGGGGCCAAGATAAAAACCTGCTGGTTGAAAAAAAAAAGCACATAAAAGATTAATTGTAACTGCATTTCTTTTATTACATATTATATTAAAACCTGATGCAAAATGTTGACTCGGAAGAGCTAAATATAACCAAAAGATTCCTTACATTCAGCATAATGTAATATTTTAACAGTATTCACAGAATGCCCCTAGCCTTGTTAATTTGATTTTATTCTCCCTATATATTTTAAGCCAGTGGTACAGCAAACTGGGATAGGTGAGGTAGGGATTACACCACTTTAATTTCTCGAGGGTAACAATTAAAGCTCTGCCAACCCATGTACTGTGTTACACTAAATTTATGAACAAAGGTGACGCTGAGGATTAATCAGCACATCCAGGCCTGTCAAACTCCTCTAACTCCACAACGTGAATTTATTATGCAAAAACAGCTACAATGGGTGAAATTTAATGGCTTGGACATGGAATGTTCCTTACTCAGCAAGTCTTCACCAGTGCTCAGAGATGTTTCTTTAACCAGACAACGGAGCAGGACAGAACCTGAGCCAGCACAGACCTCGTTATGATTTATACCACAAGGATGACTTTCAGGATGGTTGCTAAGGGGGTCAGGAGTTCTGATGGGGTCTAGGACCAGCTGTGGATGGAGTTGGTCACTCCCAGTCTGGCCCCATCCCTGGGCTGGCTCCCAAGGACAGCCCTCCCTCCCTCCCTCTCTTCCAGGCTGTACAGAAAACACCCTGAAGCCAGTTCTCCTGCAGCACAAGTTCAACACACATGGTTTCCCTAAACACACTATGTGTAACCCAGAAACCCATGGAAAAGTCAGAAATCCATGGAAAAGTCAGAAATCCATGGAAAAGTCAGAAATCCATGGAAAAGTCAGAAATCCATGGAAGAGCAGCTTCATTAAAATAAAGGCTCATGCAGTTATGTAACCAGTGTATGGAAAGGCTCCTATTTCCCACATTTGGCATTCGCCCAATTAGCAAGAGCTTTACTTTCCAACCTCAATATTATGCTACTAGAATTAATTTTTTCTTAATTGGGGATGATGCAATATTATATCTGCTGAACTCCAGATCGCTTTGGAACACAATGTTTTAAACAAACTTCCAACCAATGCTGTACAGATGGCACAAAGCCTCTCCACCTTTATTACAACAGATAAAAATGATGTACAGGATACTGAGGAGTTGTTCAGCACAGAAACCCCAGGTATCACCTTCACTGCACGGTGTTGAAAGGTGTCTGGAACTCTTTAGATGATGCAGAAGCAACAACACAGAAGATACAACAACTCACAATTGTTATGCAAAGTTAATGGTGAGGATGTACAATGACCAAACCAGTAATGAGCTGTAAGCTCCCATGTGAAAGTGAAGAGATTTTTTTTTTCTTTAGAAAATTATTGTCTTACAATATCCCCAGCAATGTACAGGAAGAGCAGGAAATGTCCAACAAATCTCTTCAGTTTCTTGGTAAAAACAATCACCAAAAGATACATTAATACTGTACAAAACTCTAGGGAATCCCAATTTGTGGAGTAGGAACAGGCTCGATTATTTCCCCAATCAGTTTCCATAGCTGTTTCGATTACAAAATACTTTAAGAATAGCCAAAACAGTGTGGATGTTCCTCCTCCAAAACACAAATGCTCTAAAACCTGGTTTTGGAGGCACATGAGAAAAACTGTTTTCTGTAGGTTCTAGAGGAGAGTTAAAAACTTAAGATTATACTGGCACATCGTGGCAGAAAAACCCACGTATTGGGAAATACTAATTAGCTTTTTCATGAACTATAATGCCTGGGTTTGGCAAACACAATTTGCCTGTCCTCAAGACAAAAACAAGGCAGAAAACAGTAATTTAGCTAAAAACAGCATTCAGGACATTCGGAACTGACACCCACAAGTAATAAATCTATAAATTAATAGATTTACTTTATGTTTGCCACAAATCTCAAGGTTGTGGTACTCCCTTCTTAAACATTTTGGGGAAGGAAGAGGAGGGGGAATAAAAAGAAAATAAATGTTTGCAAATGCCCTTTCAGTTCCTCCTGGGAATCATGAGGAATCCAAAAAGGCCCCCAAGAGCCCTGACCAACAGAACCATTTTCCCTGAGGAAAGGGAAGCTCCATCATGCCAGGGGCACATCCACAGCTCACAACACCACAGGGATTTAAAAGAGACTCCAGCTCAGAGGAGAACTCCCAAATTCTGCAAGAAGGTTACACTCAGATTCCTAAATATTCTGAAAAAAAAAATACAGATTGCTAATGCCTCAATATTAGAGAAAAGATCTTTTAGTTCACAAGGACCAGCAAATTAATAACATAATGAACATAACAACCACTCAAATATATCACATGTAACATACAGGATAAACAAACTAAGCAGTTTCTTGGGCATAAATACATGTATATTTCATTAAATGGGTGCAAAAGTCATGGTGAGCAGACACAAGTCTGCTTCTTGAATACACACAAGAAAAACACACACAAACTTTGATAACAGAGGGACAGCGACGTTTGTACTGCGAGAAAGAGGAACAGAAAGGTTGCACTGGTCACTCCTGGGTTTTATCCTCTCTGAACTGCCAAAAGTTTAGACAAGTATTTCTTTCAGCTAATCCTCCACTAGTCAGTCATTTCTTGAAAATATCAGCAAAGCACAAAGGCTGACAAAGAACACCAAGAATGATTTTGCTGGAGCCAGTTCTATGGGATGAGAAAAGGCTTTACCCACTGTTTTGGTCTTCTGTCCTTGCTTTTTTATTTTAGCTTTGTTTTGTTTTTAAATTGCTTCCTTTATTCAATGGGAAAAAAACTGCAACATGTCTTTCTTACTTAAATGCTACAAATACAACAGCAATGGGCAAATCTGTTCTCAGAACAAAACCTTTCACTTCTTTCCTCCACCTGGTGTTCAAGATAAATGCAGATTACTGAGAAAGAAGAGCAAGAAAATGAAAAGATGTGGGGATGTTAAAAGTACAGCTCCAAATCTTCTGACTTACAGAAAAGTTTCAGCTCAGTGATTACCTTGATTCAGAAATGGGAACAGCAGCTGGTGAGCTACCAGGAAAGTTTTCCCCAGTCATTTTGATCTTTTTATAAACAAAGGCTCCAAGCAGAACCCTTTGATCCCGCCTGATGTAAAAAACAGGGACGAAGTGGCTGGAAACATTGCAATGTGTCTGTACCTGCCAGCTCCTGGGCTCAGGTCAGTCTCTGCTCCCAGGCAACTGGCAGCAAGACAAGGGGAAATGGCCTTAAGCTGTGCCAGGGGAGGCTCAGGGTGGATTTCAGGGAGAAATTGTCCACTGGAAGAGAGGTCATGCACTGGAACAGGCTACCCAGGGAAGTGGCAGAGAGAGTCACCATCCCTGGAAGAGCTCAAGAAACGTGCATGTGGCACTTCACAGGATGCCAAAGGCTGGACTTGATGATCTTGGAAGTCTCTTCCAACTTTAAAGATTCCATGTCCACATAAAGAAGGGAAAACAGCAGAAAAGTGGCCTTGCTGTTGTCCCTGCAAACTATTGCTGCCTTGTGGGCTCTCACGGTAGGGAGAGCAACTGCCTTGGCACAGGGAGAGACTTTGGCTGAACCAGGGTCAACAGTCCCTAGACCAGGCCTAGAAAGCTTCCTGGTTTATGAACAAATACAGAAAATACAATTTCTGAATCCTACAGTCCTTGTAAGACTCTTCTCATGCCCTCTAATCTGAAACTGATACAGAGCTCATGACAGATTAACTTCTTTTGCTCCTGACCACTCCATTTTTTACATACTGTAAGTAGGACAATATTGCAATAGGTTTTCCTCTCATATTGTTTTTGAAGATATTTCACAAGTGAGATAAGGTTCCTTTTAAAAACCCTGGCTCTTTAGGTGTTAAACACAAGTAGTAAATCCACTCTGTCAAATTGCCCCATTTATAATATTTAATCTTCCTTCTGTAATCAGGAGAGCTGAAGTACACATTCAGAGTTGCTTTCCTTTGACACAGTTCTCTTATTACTGTCTCTTTTTCCTCACATAATGTCTCACAGCAGCTGTGCCATTATGATGATGCTTTCTCTTCTCTCTTTTTCTTTTTTTAAACAGCCTCTCTAGCACAAATAATTAAAACATGTATTTACCTTCCATCGCTTGGCTGAGACTAAGTGCACATTTTGCAGGGAGGGGGGCAGTTGTTTGTTTCTTTTTATTTTATTTCTGAGCAGTGACATATTGATGTTTCGGATAATAAATCATTCCAATTTGTTCATCCCTGCCAACAATGGTTTTAATCTTCATTTACGACTTGCAAAGTCCGTTTTGTTGGAAGCGTTTGATAAAATACTCAATTACCATTTTTTTTTTGCACTGCAGTTCAACTGCTGTGCTGATAAAGGCTCTAGCTCAGAAGATAAACTGCAAATAATTCCTGAAGAACAAATGTCAGAGGCAGTTTACAATGAATGGGACTTTTTTTTTGAGCAGATTATTCTCCCACCAAAGTGACAGGGCAGCTCAATATTTATTTTGTTGAGAATGTCATTTAAATATTGTTTGACACCTGCTCCCTGCAGTCAGCTACTCAGCACAGAGCACTTTCAAGGGGTTTGGAGTGAGGTTCCAGCTCTACTGCATCTACTAACATATTTCAGGGACTTGATTTAAGAAGTAGAAACGGCAGCTTCAAGACACACTTGGCAATTCCTCCCAGGTAAATAAAGGGAAATACCACCAGAACACAAGTGCTGCACACACCTGTGTGCTCAGGCAGCCAGGAAAATCACAGAGTAAATGTGTGAGAAAAGGGGGGACCTAAGGAAGAGGCTGAAGTTTTCAACTCATCCCCGTGCAGCTTCCGTGACATTAAATTTAAAGAAATATATATTTTGGATTACTTTTTGTCCCCTTCATGTCTAGGAGAGAAGGTATCTGAAGAGTTCTGTGGGATCTTCCCCTGTGGATCCACTCCAGGTGGCTCTGGTGGGCTCCTGGCTGTGCTCAGCTCATCACAGGATGACCCTGCAGTGTGGGGTCCCTCCCATGGGGACACCCTTCCATGAATTTCTCCAACCTGAGTCCTTCCCATGGGCTGCAGTTCTGCATGAGCTGATCCAGCGTGGATCCCTCTCCATGGGCTGCAGTCCTTCAGAATCAGCTGCTCCAGACTGGGTCCTCTGTGGGATCACAGGTCCTGCCAGGATCCTGCTCCAGCATGGGCTCCTCTCTCCACAAGGTCACAGGTCCTGCCAGGATCCTGCTCCAGGCAAAAGTTTTCCGTGGGTTCACAGCTTCCTTCTGGCAGCTCCTGCTCCAGCATGGATTTTTCCAGGGAAGAACCCTGGGTGTTTCCAGGGGCTGCAGGGGCACAGCTGCCTCACCACCTCCCACTACCAAAACCTGGCCATGTCCAATAATTGAACTCAACTCACACTGCTACAACTCCTTAGAGCAAAATAGGATTTCCCCCTCTCCCAGTTGTGGAGTTACCCTGGTGACAGAGTAATAACCACTGTCAGCCCAAAGCACTTTATCTCAGAAAGATCATTCACAGTATTTTCACCTCATCAGTGGCTCTTCCAGTCCTTTAAAAATCAGAGCATTCATCCAAAAATGATCTCCTGAAATGTGTGTGTGAAACACCTGTGAGTGTGCAGGGGGGATGGCACGGCACAGCACAGCCAGGGATGTACCCAGAACATTCTCAGAGAAAAGGTCTCTCCCTGTCTTTCCAAAAATCAAGTAGCCATGAGCCATTTATCTCAATGAATTAAAGATGTAATTATTGTAATGATTTCTTTTGTTTCCATTTCTTAATCTGTTTTCAACTATCCTGGTTTATTTGCTTCAGTTTTATGTTATATTTTTTGTGCTAACTCAGTGTTTGTCTGGAGGGATTCAGAGAACACGCTGAAGGTGGAGCCTTCCCCTTTCCTCACAAAAGGTTTGGATTAAGAGGCATGCAGGATTCACACACACAGACAGCACTGCAAGGAACAGGAACCCAGCAAAATATACTTTAATTCAACACTGTCTGAAGTGTATCAAATCCTTTGAAAGGTCATAATCTGCTAAATTAGGTCAAAGATCTATCTGCACCTCAGAGGCCTTTATGCTCACAACTGGCAGGAAGGAAAATAGTACTAAACCAAAAATATGCTTTAAGTTAGTACATTCATCATACCAAATACATGTGCATGAGGCTTCAGTTATAACCCTAACTGTATTTATAAAATACTTCCTCTAACTACTTTTATATCCATGTATGTATAATAGGCATATATAAATCAGACCGCGCATTTCCTCAAGTTCTCATCTCACCTATGAATACTTTGCTCTTCTCCTCAATAAAATTAAAACTTATGGATTTTAAAAAATAGAGAAAATGTTTTAAGACATAAAATAATACTCATTAAGCTGCTTTTTAAAATGGTCATAAATGAAGAGGGAGCAACTGCAAATGATCTGAGCAGAAGAAGCAGAGATGTAGAGCTCTGGAATACAATAATCAGCACACATGCACAAAAGTCCAGAAAACAATGCCATGACACATGCAGGACCAGGATGGGAAGGTGGTGACTCATCTGGCCTGCAGGGTTAACAGGACTGGGCACAAAGCACAATGTAATGATAATGTGAGTTATTACAGGGACAAGATGGAGTGTCCAATTCCCCGGCGTGTATGTGCATGTGTACACATGTACATCTGTAAATACATGCTTTACAAACCTATTACTGCTTTTCACCAGCCTCTCAAAAAGTATTGAGATTAATGAATAATTGGGTTTCCAAATCTCTCATTGTTCCTCTTTGCTGCTGTGGCTCAATACAGACATCATTACTTCTCCACCAGTGTAGTGACTCTGTTCGTCATGCCTGAAACAACTACAGCACGGAGATTAAATACAATCTATATCCACATAAATCATTGAATAAATGAATCATGAAATTAATATGTAAATTGTGTGTTTAACCTCTATTTATACAGCACTGTCTGTCACCATGTAGTAAATCTAAAACTAATTGCAAATTCACAACTCTGCAAAAAGAACACCATGGTAAAAGCTTGACATATTTATTAACTAAATGTTGAACTACATTGAGTAAGTAATTAACAGTCATGCCAGAACAGGGAGAGGAAATTATATTTAAGCACAGATGTCACCTGTATGAAATGGCTAAAACTATTTTAGATTAGATTTTGATATTAATCAAAGAATACTCCTATTTAATTTTTGACAGACAAATCTGTTTCCATTTATTCATGATTCCATTAAACACTCCGTTTTTAAACCTGAATGTCATGTCCATTCTCAGTCTGGTACGTTCCTTTTAATACATCTTTTAAAAGAAAACGTGAAGAAGAAAACAGTAAAGTTAAATGGTAATAAAATCTTCCAACAGCCTACACAAAATGCCCTCAAAGGACCAGAAAAATTATTTTATATTAGGTTAAATTCCATTATTTGTTTCTTTGATACATGAAGAACTGAACACAAGCTTTAAGATACTATATCTAATTTATCTTAAGATACCATATCTAATTTAATTCCTACATATTTCCAATGCTTTCTGATGAACAAAAGGCACCTCCAGATGGATGATCATGGAAGGTCCCAGCTGCATGCACCAACACAGAGATCTTTCCCAAGTCTGATTTTGTTCTAGAACTGTAACGTATCTAAGACATACAAGATCAAAATCGATGTTATATGAAAGCACCTGCACAGAGGTGTTTGTAGCTTCCCAACAGTCACTCAGGTACTGACACAACAAAAGGGAAGGGAGACATCAGCCAAGACTGATCCCAAGGCACCAGGTGAGTGATGCTCATCAGGAGTACCCACTGCTGCCAACACCAACTTCACTGCGAAATTCTTAATATTAACACTTTTTTCTTAAAATCCTCCACTGCTGCAGGAGCAAATACAGTAGGAATTAACAGAAAATAGAAGAAATTGTATCTATCTGTGAAATCAGACGTCACCTGCCCTCTTTGCTTTTTTTACCTTCAACAGGTCAATGCAGGTACCCTCCATGTGCAATTCCCAAGCAGGATATGAGCACAAGGCAGGTTCATAACTGTGGAGGAATGAATCCTTGCTGAATATAAGAACAGCAAAGTGAAATCGATTATATAATAAATATGTACTTTAAAACACAGCAACTGGCCCACTGGGCAAACCTCCTTTCTTAACAGGCACTATAAATTTGAAAAATATCCCGAGTAAATTCCAGTGGATTCAGATGGAAAATGCACCCTGCTAGAGAAGAACTGTCTGATTCCAGGAAAAAAGGTGAGATCTTGACACAGCCAAGACTGATGAGAAAACTCACATGGAATTTTATGCACTTGTTTCCAGGGTTTTAGTAAAGATAAGCTCAGATAACGCAGATAAATTTTACTTCATATGGAATTTATAGACTGAAGCTGTCCCCTCATGGCAGATCCATCCTGCCCACAGCACTGCTCACACTGTGCCTGATGAGGCTACACGAGCATTGGGATCCCCATCCCATAACCTGCCCAGCAGAGCCACAAAGGGACGAGGTGATTTGTCCAAGGTCACAACACGAATCATTTTCAGGCCCAGCCATGAGACCTGAGTTCCTCAACTCCTGGTTCTGGCAACTAGACCATGATGCCTTTAAGTGTATTACAGCAAACTATTCCTTGTGTCATCAATCTCAGCTCCAGGAGTGCTCTAAATCACTTGAGGATTATGACACTTTTATGGGAGGACAACACTTCATTACAGACCTGAGAACTTGGGGGCAAGAGCAGGAAAAACTCCCAGAGCTGCTGAGAACATCTCAGAAGCTACACTGGAAAACAACTGTCTATAACGACAAAACATGAAAACTGCTGTTTACTGTTCACTATTTCGTAGCCATTTACCCATCTATTTTCTAGAATTTTTAGCAGTTTCAGGGACACAGAGAAGTACGAGCCTGTGCCCCATGTCCTATGGCTAAAAGGAACAGTGGCCAGAGAACAGTGGAAAAGTACACAGACTGCTTAGAAATAGAGTTTGAACAAGCTATGGGATTTTTCCTGAAAGATAAATAAATTGCTGCAACCAAGTGCAACTTTATAAAGTTTTAAAATAAATAAAATATTCATGTATTTTCACAGCAGATAATTTCATTATGTGAAACAGAATACAAAGAGCTGCAGGAAAACACTGCAAATCATTCTTATGGGGGGTATTGACAAATCTTTTACTGGGAGAGAAGTTGCACAGATCGTAACATTCACTACAAAATGCTAAATACATACTTTAGTGTAGCTATTCCCTGAACACATGAAAAAAAATCAAGGGACAAAGGTTACTCTCTTCATGAGCTGTTCTTCTCCCATGGAGTGTTTGAATTATATAATCTAATAAATAAATACAGGAAATTAAAGCAATAATAAATTGATATATTGTAATGAAGCTCTCCAAAAGCTGTCTGGACATGGTTCTGGGCACCCTGCTCGAGCAGGAGTTTGGATAGGATGAACTCCAGAAGTCCTCTGAAACATCACCCTTTCTGTCACTCTTTCCTCCATTCCCTATCATTCAACTCATCTGCTGGGTAGCTTTAACTAAACCTTTTCAGTTCACTCTCCCTAAATTGCAAGTAATTGTCTGGCTCCCTTTAAAATGAGGCCTGTTACTTTGCTGAAGCATGGCCTCCCCCTCCTGAGATGCTGCCTGATTTGAAAGAAATTGTTCTTTATTTGATTGCAACCTGAATGCTGCTTCCTCTTTTGGGCAGATAGAAAGGAGAATGAAAGATACACAGAGTGCTAATACTCTAATGTCCATTAAGCTCAGCTTGTTCTCATCTTTTAATGAAAAAAAAGAGAAAAATTTCCCCCCCCTCCTGAAAAAACAACCTCACAAACCAAAGGTCAGTGCAGATTGTGAAGTTCAGCGTGGAAGCAGCAAACTGTGTGTGTGCAACACTCAACCCAACATCCCACTGGGCACAGGAGGGACTCAAATGATTACTCGTAACAGAGTCAGAACATACAGATTATGCAAACAAAAAGGCAAGATTCAATGTAAAGTAAGTATGTACAACAATAAAAACAAGTGAGAAAACATTGAGGAACAAATGGGATGGCTGGGAGAATCTGAGATCTTTGGTGAGACAAACAGCAGTTGTTGAGGAGACTGAAGCAGAAGAAATGGTACAGACAGAGCAGGGAGGGCAGAAAACCTTTTAAGTAGTGGAGAAAAAAAGTAAGACTATACATCTGCAAACAATTAGCAAGATGGATAAATGCAGTTAAGGTGAAGGTATGACCACTTTAGCAGAGCCTTCCTGGAGGAGCAGCTCCTCTGTTCCCAACTGCACCAACAGCAGGGCACAAAGAGCCACATCTAATCCCAGGGAACAGGAATTATCTGGATTAAGAGTGGAGCTTCTCACAAAGACTCAAGTATTGATGCTTTCAGGACAGCCAAGGCCCAGAAACAGCTTTAATGATCTGAGTTCTAAAAGGGAACAGAATTTTCCCTCACTTGTCTCCACCATTCCTTCTCAGTGTCTTTTAGAGTCTCATTCAATCAACTCCATTATTTTGTCTGGCCCAGTGTTTCAGATTTAGTAGTCATCTTAAGTGAATTATTGGCCCTGTAATTTACTAATTTCCATCCCATTTCAATTACTCAAGTCCCTCAAGTTACCAAATTGTCATCTTTATTCTTCTATATATTGACATTATCTTCTTACATTTGTCATCAGCAAACTGTATTACCACACATCCACACTGTGTCTGAGTGATCATTAAAAATATTAAATAAGATCAGACAAAAAAAAAAATCCTTGAAAACTCAATCAAGTAACCTGTCTTAAGTCTGATAATTTCAAGTTACATTGAACATGCTTAAGATATTTTCCCCATTTTTGACAACCTGTCCAGGAATTTCCTTTACTGCATGCTCTACAGAAGTCCAGACAGCAGTGGCAGCCTTTGCTATGTCTAGGAAAATCAGTAATCTTAGCAAACACAGCTATTGAGAGTCAGCTTTGCACAATCTACCCATGGAAAATCACAGGACATTGTGTCTAACTATCCACTTTCCTGCCTGGTTTGAATTACATTTAATAACAAAGTTTGTTTCAAGTTCCCCTTTGTGATTTAGATGAATTATTACCTCTAAATTTTCCGTGTTTCCTACTACGAAATCTATATTGATAAGCTACCTAAAGTTAATAAAAGCTCATATAAATTTGCCAAGATAAATTAAGTTATGTTCACATATCTGTCCTTACTGGGGCATAAGGAGGATCCACAGTATTTGCTGACCAGGGCAACCAAACCCTGCAGCATCTCAGGACTCCCAAGGCATTTAGAACAAGGGCAGAAGGATTTTCAGTGAACCCTGAAGCAGAGCTTCTTCACACCAGACATAGGACGGACCTAAGATACACACAAGATGCAGAAATAAAAGACAGAAAGGGCAGGAGAAGGTGGGGGAGCACACCTGCACCCAGGGGCTGATCCCCAAAGTTCTCAGACACCCAAGTCCCAGACAAGCACTGCCCCACTATCATCTTTTACTGCACTTTTAACCTGTTTGGGAACTGCTGAGCCTCAGCTTCCCTTCTGGGGCAGGAGGGCCTGGATCACCACACCTTCCTAGCCCTGTATCACAATCTGAAGGCAATGAAGCAACCACAGAAACAATTAGGCTGGAAAAGAGCTCTGAGATCATCAGCTCCAACCTGTGAGCAATGCCCACCTCATCACCTGGCCCAGAGCACTGAGTGCCACATCCAGTCCTTCCCTGGACACCTCCAGGGATGGGGACCCCGTGAGCTGTCACCACCTTGGACCTCAGTTCCCTGCCAGAAACTGAGAGCAGCCCATCACTGCAGCAGCCAGATTAAAGGCACCAGGGAGGGGAGGGGAGGGAGGAGAGGCCATAAAGCAGCTCCCTTCTGCCCTGCACAGGGCCCAGATTGCCACAGTGCTGCTCTTCAAACCGCTAATGGGCCCAATATTGTTTCCACAGGAGATTTACGTTAAAAAGATAACTTTCCTCACTTTCCCTTTTCATTCCTGTCCCTTCCCCTGCCCGACATTTCATCCTGGGAGGGAGAGGGAGCTGCTCATTTCTGCGGCAGCCCACAACAATCTCAGATTTATGCCGTGTGAGGAGCCCATCAGGGTGATAGAGCAATCTTTCCAGCAGACATCTCTCCATTACTGGAGCTGATGCCTCCCTGCCCCGGTGCCACTGCCGGACGGATCTGTCAGCCCCAACAGGGGGGCTCCCAGCCCCTCTCACATTTGTCATCTTTATCTCAGCCAGCTCTGCAGCTCCTCTAAAACTCCTCACGTGCAGCTTCACCGCTTTCAGTTTTTTTATTTTTTTTTTTTTTTAAGCAAAACGTTGGAATGAAAAGGCACATTTTTCGACTCCGCGCCGTATGTGACTTCATTTTCCGCCTTATTTTGTGATGAAGTTATTTTAGTTTTTATGAAAGGAAATAATGGGCGAAGATGAAGGCTTCATTCCACTGTGCTGACAACATGCTGGTGGAGAAATGGTGCAGTTATTAATGTAAACTTGATGTATGTAAGCACAGCTGCTTTGGGAACATCTTTTCAGTCACACTAATTTATACTTTGCCTTTATTTTGTGTTTTGGTTTATGATTTTGATTAGCCACTAGAATGAGCCCTCTTAATTGCTTTCTGCTAAACTGCTTAAAAGCAAAAAAAAACCACAAAACCCACCCCACCCCTAGAAATTGAAACCATGCAACCTGTTTTACTTTATTACATTTTTACTACATTATTACATTCAAAAATCAAAACCCAATATTAAAGGTTGCCCGATACCCTCTGGGCTCTGAAGGAACACAAAAAAGGGAGGGGAAATCCCAAATCCTCGGCAGCATTTGCTCATTAGCAATTTTAAATCCCTGATCACAAACTTTTTCCAGTGAATCTACTTCAGTTTTTGCACTTCAATTCACGTTTTGATGTCCAAAATATATATTATTACCAGTATTAAATGGCTACTCCTTTCATTTCCTGTCTCCCAGCACTCCCTAAATTCATTATGTATTTACTTATCAAAAAAGGCAAACATAGTGCAGGGAGAAAAAAAAACAACAAAAGAGTGGGAGATGCCTTAGAGAGTCATACATTAATACACAGCCTCTTTGCATTCCTGAACAGACACTTTATACATTTAATATTTACTTCTTCTGACAAAACCGCTTTAAGACTCGGTTTTCTATGACTACTTTTATTTTAAATTTACATCTCACACTGCTCTGAAAGGCTTTCAGAAATTTTTCTATTTTACCAAAACTACAGGAATCGAAAAAGGCCACATGCAAGCTGCTCTTGTTAAATTAATTAATAAAACTTCAGAAAGTATTACTGAATAGAGTATTGCGGCTATCAAAACTGAAACAGTCACTGCAGAATTAAAAACATATAATTAAGCTAAAAAAGCTTCCACCTGCAAACAAAGGCCTTTTTTTCATTAAACCTGCAAGACTGAAAACAGGCTTTTTACCTTTTGAAAGATCTCCTCTCAGCACTTTTCACCCTACAGGTGCCCAAGTGAACATCCCAAAATCATCATCAACTGTTCTTTCCCTTAACAGAAGGGATTCATGGCAACACATGTCAGACTTCCAAGGTAATTTTCCACAGACAAAACATCACAAATATTTTCAAAACCAAGATCTGGAAATATCTCTACTCCTCTGTACCTCACATTACATTCTGAAAGTTGGTTTCCAACACAGCAGCTAAGCAAGACCAGAGCACTTCATGGGAAACGCTCAGCAACTGGAAAATCCACAGCACCATCACTGCCAACTCCCATCGTCTGGGCAGAACTGAATTTGTGAATCTACCCTTTGTTGAAACCCAGTGGAAAAACTCTTCCAGCCTCAGCATGGAGAAGGAGTTAATCACCTGATTTAAAGGTGGCTGCTCTTTGTATTATCTCTGAAGTGAAGTGACAGTCATCAGGCTTTTACAGTGACACTGCCATGATCAATGCTGCGGTCTCAGGTGTCAATGCTTCATCTACCTTTAAAAGCAAATGTAATAACCCAGAAAGATCAATATTATTAGTTTCTTATTCCATGTTAAATTAGTGCCAATTTCCCACATTTTTACAGAATTCATCATGGCATTAACAACAGCCCAAAAATGCTAATGCCAAACAGCACATCCCTTACTTGGGAACTGTCAGACTCCTGCAGAATGTGCAGATCAACTGTAAAAACACACCAGAAAATCATTCTGGCAAAACTGTTCTGCCAAATTCCACACCAAAGCAGCTGAAAAGGCCAAAAGGCTGAGGGCAGAGAGAACAGAGAGCAGCCTCTCACCTCAAAGCTGCTGGTTATGAGCAGACGACAGCTGTACCAGAGACACTGGGAGCAGCTTCAGGGAAGCAGGGACAGCAGCATCCCAGGCTGCTTCTGAACAAAGACCAATTGTACAAGGATTCAAAGTATATTGGGGAAAAGGAGAAAGAGGTGGAGGCCCTAATCCCTGCAGTATTTGCCTTTTTCCCCCAAGCATTTTACTTACTTGAAATCAAAGTGCCAGTTGTAGGGTGCCACACCACAGGCTGGCATCACTGACTGGGCTGTGCAGCAATGCCAGGGGCTTGGTCAGTCTGCACAAAGCTTTTACCCATTTTAATTCCTTTTTTTAAAATCACCCAACTATGAAATGGCTCCAGTCTTCCACCATGAGCTCCTCAGAACATCAGCCGTGGCAATAAAAACTCAAAGACAATCTGGCTCAATGGGTCAAACATCCTTCACTTCGGAAAAATCAGGCTGGAAACCCAAGAAACCAAATTCATGAGCTGCTGTTCTGACTTTCAGTATCCCTCAGTATTTGTCACAGCTTCCCAAAGCCATAGTTAAGCCTCTTAAACATAAACTCTTCTACTTCCTTCTTCCCATAGTCAACTCTTGGAGTACTTCTCACATGTGCTGTGAGAAAAGGACCTTTTTATATAACAACTCAAATCTTTTTTAAAGGTAGTGAAAAAAAAAGACATTTTAATATAACGATCTACTCTGCAGCCAACTCCACCAACTTCTGCAAGAAAAACATTTAGTCAGTATTAAAAAGCAGAAAGCACCTTACACTTTGATTAATTTGATACTCCTGTATTATGCATAAAGCCACTCATTCATTTTGCCCTGCAAACTATTCTTATCCAAGAACAGATACGATCTGAGCGAAGCAGTGAAAAATTTTATTAAAGTAAACACAATCCCAGTGGAACAAGCTCGTTATGGAAATACACCAGCAGCCACTAAAAAATGGGCCATTTCATATGGATGTAATAAATATCTTCACTGACACCTATCTGCCCTTCTTTCAAAGTTTTAAATGCATGACTATTAAGAAGCTTTTCCCGAGCAGATGTCAGTCACCTGCTACATTTCAGACATTTCAAAAGCATCCCAACAGGAAACAAGAACAAGGTAATAAGGCAGGAAGTGTGCGTGCAGGCTTCTTCCCAACTGAGCACAAAACCCATCCCTTGTTATGGAGACACATTCTGATCCTCCCCATGGATCTGCACAGAAATACCTTTCACACTGACTTATTAAAAAAGGGAACAACAACTACAAACAAAGCCACGTGCAGCACTAAGTGCTCTGCAACAATAGATGGGCAATGCCAAACAGCAATTTCACAGCAAGCCACAGGGCTGGAGCTGATCCATCTCCTAAAGCTAATGGATGAACTTCCTCAATGCACGATAAAAATATGAGTGCTGCTTCCTACCAGGAGTTGTGCAGCAGCTTCATGCTTGTGAAATGCTCAGGATGCAAGTCAGATTCCTGCTCATACACCCCAAATTCCTCTCATGATGAAGCTCCAAGGCTTGTTGTAGCTGCTGCTGATAGAACTGGACAGGTCATCCTTGAGCAGACTTTGCCTCTAAGTGAGCAGCTAAAACCACTTGAACAGCAACTGAGGGACATCCAGGGGAACAGAGCTCAGCTCTCATCTGGTCCCATGTTCCACATCTGCTCCACTTCTGTGGGCCCCAAGTTTGACTCAGGAGTTTGATTTTCCTTCAGCAGAAGACACTGCAATGTGTTTGGGGCTGGCTCTCCACCCCAGAGGGATGCACTGGCACACTCTGCAGGTGAGGATCCCTCTCTGGTGCCACCCATCACAGCAGAGACACCTCATCCAGCATGGATGGCAGATCTGGACAGCAAAACCCAGGGCACAACCCCACAAAGGAACCCAGTGCCAACACCCATCAGCTGGGAGATCTGTCCCCTCCCTCGAGAGAGGAAAAAAGCCTTGATTTTTAGAGCAAGAAGGAAAGTGGGGAAAATGACAGGGACAGCACTGGGCTCAGCCCCTCATGGAGACTCAACTACAAAACCCTGGAGTAGCCACTGTTCACTAAAAGCCTGAAAATTGACATTCCCAGCCCCTGAGCTTTGCTTAATTGAATGGTAATAAAACCAGAACTACTAATAAATAGTTTTTTCTTTGGGAAACAACAATGTTCTGTACTCTTCACCTCCTAAAAAACGTTTCACTTTTTATTAACTCATAATATTCGAAATCACCTTCAACTTTAGTTTATATTCTTAGGGTGAAGTTTTAAAACCAAAAAAAATGCAAACCAAAAAAAAAGCCCCCAGACCTTTAACATGACATGAACTAAATACAAGCCAGCAGCCACTCTCACCTTCTGAGCCCAAGGCCTGGGCATGTTAACTTCACATTACATTTACATTACTTTGTATTAAGTATCTTTTGGGGTTCTAAACGTGCTTATAGTGGTGTACACACATATATATGTATGTCCACACACACACACAGTCAAAAATCATCTCGTGTTTTCATGAAAATTTCTGACCCTTCTTTACCACTGTTTTTGCAAATACTGCCTTTGTGAAAAATGTATAAGAGTAATGAAATTCCTGGCTGAGGCTTTAATCTCAAGTCACTTCTATAACAGGGGGTGGATCAGAGAGTATAATTTGCTGTTATCGCACTGCTCATCTCCTGTGTTGACAATAGAAATCCTCCTGTTAGTTTTTCTTAGACAAACGTGACCCCAACCTGATATGACACTTTATTTTTTCAGCTGTGTAACAACGGTCTTAAACCAGGTGCTTTCTAAGCTGCATTATCCCATTTTGGGAAACTTTTGTGTCGCTATCAGTAAGGTAACACATTAAAAAAAATATTTTTTTGCTAATATTTGTAGGCTTATAAATTAAATACTGTACGCCAACTTCTTGACATTTTCACATCTTGCCATTACAAAAATATTTGACTACTTCATGTTTTTCACGTTCTTAATTAAAATTAAGTAGAGATTGGCAGGCTTTTAAGGAAATACCAGTAACATTCCAGGATAAATTGAAAGCATTAATGTGTTTAAAACATTTGTTTTCCTTTTTCAAATAATTGATCATTAGTTTTTTTTTCCTGGAGGTTTTTGGGCGGGAACATCTGTATTCCGTTGTTTTTATGTCTGCATATTCATCAGTCTAAAACAATTTTAGACCCCAGCCTCTTTGCTATTGTGTTTTAGTACTTGCTGGCACTAGAATTTTGCACCATAGCCCTCGATTTATAGCCCTCATTTAGCCATCATGCTATTCAAACCCCTGACTTTAAATATCCGCCACACAGATATGAGTAACAAAAAGAGACAGAGTATAGCTATTGTGCCTTCAAAGAAAAGCAATAAACCATTCTGCTTGCTCTCCTTCATGTTCTTTAATTCATTTCATTTCATTTTAACTACCCAGAACAATTTCACCAGCCATTAGCCTGGAATGAAACCTTACAAAGGCTGATTGTTGTTATAAAGATGGGTCCCAGCACTCCCTCCCCCTCCTTTTCATAAGTTTTAGGACAAATAGGCTACTTCATAGCCACAGCTTTGTTTTTTAAAAAAGAGAATTCTTGCAAAGCAAAGGACAGACAAACTGCTTCACATCCACATTCAAAAGACTTCAAAACAACATCCACAGTGAGCTGGGCTGGCTCAGAGCCCTGAGCCAGGACCGTGAGCAGGGAAGGGACAACAAAGGATGGATCTCCCGGGCGATGCTGCGCACGAGGTGCACCAGAGTCCACCCAACAAAACACACAAACACCTTCAGCAAAGGCTGGGGGGAAGCTTCAAATGCTCAACTCCACTATAGCCAACTCTAAACATGGAGGGGGGAAAAAAAAAAGCACCAATTATATGAGCACATTTTTGTATTTTGCAGAAATAAACCTTCCTGAGTGTCATTTCTGACAGCCTACGCCAAGAAAAAGCTGCACATTTTTGTCTCGCTGCATCCATGTTTGGAAAACAATCTTAACAAGAAAGAAAAAAAAATAAAGGCACGTTCTATTTTCTCCAATTCGTAAAGAGCTGCACACCTTACATTTAGCATCTTCACGGAAAGTTGTGAAGAAAGATATTCATTCTGAAATAGTGCTCAAGTGTTGGATTCTGCTTTTTTTCTTGCAAGCTGGTGGCATTTCCCCAGCCCTGGACAGTCTCTCTGCTCAGCATGAAGGCCCCGAGCCCGTAACAGCTCTGCCCCAATTTAGAACGTTTGTATATGTAGCAACATCCCCACAAAACGTTCGCAGCCCTGTCCAATCCCGATGTATTTTTGATCCTTCCCAACAAACAGATCAGAGAGATCTTTTCCAACAAAGTGTCAACAAACTGTCTGCGCAGACAACTCCCTCCTCAGTTTGTGTATTATGTGGTTTGTATTATTTTTATTCCTCGTTAAGTGTCACACTTGTCAAAAGAGTGAACGCCACTTTTCCATAGTAACACGGTTTTGTGATGGAAGTTGTGAAACCTTCAAGACTTACAGATATTTCCACAAATATCCAGTATCTGCTCAGACATTAACACTGCAAGCTTGGAAAGCAATGGAATGGATTTCTGTGTTGTCTTTTCCAGCAAGGTATCAAAACTGCTCCTAAAATTTGGACTTTTTTTTCCTCTCCTAAGAAGAGACAAAGACTAACTAATCAACTGGTATTTATTTCATTACACCACAGGAGAAAAATTACTTAGAAGTAATTCAAAGTAATGATGGAAGGCAAAAATTACTTTTTATGTAGTGACAAAAAACTTGGAACATGAGACTATGTTGAGTGTGAGAGTGTCTATAAACAGAGCTGCTTTATCCCATCTGAGCTGTTATTGGTGATGCCAATAATCTGAGTTTGAAGATGAACTCTGCAAAGCTGCATGTTTTACTACCCACTTCCAAATTATGTAAATGAACATCACATTATACCATACCTTGTTGGAGGTATGCTTAGTAGAATAGCCTGATAAATAAATCCTAATACAATCAAAATTCCTTTTCACCTGACAAATTTATAGAAATCTATGAACACAAACTTCACAGGGAGAAGATCAGAATGGCAAACACACAGGCACCCAGCACCTTCCAGAATGTTCATTTCTGTCCCCTCAACGCTAAGTTACTGACACCAAGGCATGGCTTTTCTTTTTGTTTTAAACACAGAGACACTGGAAGGGGTGAGTGATCTCACACAGCTTCTCACAACATCAGTTATCAATACAAACACCAAGAAAAAACACCAGCTGCAGGTCTGCAGCTCTGTAACAATTAAAAACAGAAGTCCCATGCAAGGAGCACTTGAGCAGGACTTCAAGTCAAGAAAATACCTTCAACAGAAACTAGAAAGGAGCTCCAGCCTCAAAGCAGAATTTATCTAATTTTACTAACTGTGCAAATAAAAATATTTGAGAATTTCTATGAAACAACTACCTATAGAGCAATAAAACACAACAGGATAGCAGGTGCTGCTGGAAAGCAAGCAGCATTCCTGCACCATTCCTTTTCCAATTAAACCACTCACAGAAATCACCAAAAATCTGGGCAGAAACAGAAGAGAGGAGTTTTCCTGTATAAGTAAAACTCCACAGACACGAGCCATACCTGCTCTGTTCTACACAACTGTGGATTTGATAGGACACCAGTAACTTCAGAGCCAGCCCAGAACCAGCTTTATGTGACAGGACAGTTCAGCTCCTCATTCTGGAGCACGAGGCACCACACTGAATTAGAATGTTTGTGCCTAATTACACTGTCATATGGTCAGAAAGTTCACACTGCAAGATTAATTACAACTCTTTAAAGGAAGTACTGCTACACCCATCTTCAAATGAGCACTTAATCCTTTCCCTGACATTTATTTAGATGTGGACTTTTCACCTTTGTGCCACCCTGCTCTGTAGGACATCACTGCTATCTCAATTAAGCTGCATCAGTACTTTTCATTCCAACTAACTAAACTCTCACCACTCTCAACAGGAGAAAATACCATTTGCTTCCAGCTTCACAGTTTTCATACAACTACTGAGAACTGTAAAACTGAAACAGTGCCCTATCCCCCAGGATGAAGGGATGGCCAGGGCTGACTGTGCCCTGGAACAGACTGGCTGTTCACCGTGCAGCAGCACTGTGCAAGCTGCCAGGTAGCAACAGCTACACACCTTTTAACATCTGCAGCTTCAACACACCTGACACGTCTTAATTCCTGTTCTGAGGCCTCTGCATTAATGAGGACAGATGCAGTAACTCACTCCTCTGGCTGCATGCAAGTGCTGAGGCACAGACAGCTCCATGATCCACCTTGCTCTGGGCAAAACCTCAGTGCTTGTGAGCTAAACATTCAAAAACTGCAAAGCCTTTTACAACTCTAGAGTGCTTTTAGGAGGTATTTCTATATATACACACGTATATGTGATTGCATAAAAACATTTTAAAAAATCATCTAACAAAATACAATGTTATACACACTCAAATCAAACACCAAACAAAACAGTTTTGAAAAAAAAAATTTAATTCATAATAGAGCCTTGATGTGTGTTTACAGACTGTCCTGAAGTAAGGTACAGCTACAGAGACATACACATTCCAAATAACTTTGATCATCTGCCTCACAGGCCCTCTGCTGCATCTGCTGCATGTCACCATGCAGTGAGAGCAGAGAAAATTCACGTAGGTGAGTTTGGGTGTTGCTGCACATCCCTGAAAGAGAGCACTGAGCAGACAGATCCCTCTCTGTCCCAGCTGCACACACACAGCTGCAGTGTCCCCTTGTGCAGCCCAGAGCAGCACAGGCAGATTTTTACCAACAGATTTTAGCAACAAGCAGCAGCATGGGGTCATCAGCAGCACACACAGAAATCAAAACACAGCAGTCCTGAAACAGCCACTCCAGGCCAGACCCAAGGCTGCACTTTGCTCTTGCAAAGCCAGCTCCCTGTAGTGGGCTGCAATTCCCAAGTTTCACTCCTTCCAGACAATGAAGCTGGAGGCATTAAACACTCATCACAAAGTGGTCACGCAGGGATGAAAGGGGAGTGAAGGCACCAACTCCCTCATACCAACAGTTTGGAATCACAGGATACACAGAGTAAAATGGCTTTCACAGAAAGGCATGAAATTGGGAAAAATCACAGCTAATTTATAATGCAAACTTTGTGCAAGAAATTATTTTCACGCACGCAACTATCACAGAACCTTCCCACAAGAGCAAGAGGCAATTCAGCAGCAGACTGTAACCTTAAAATAAGAACAGCATTAATTATCCATGAGGGGGGGAAAAAAAAGAAAAAAAATAAACCCTGTTCTAAACAAGCAGAGTTCCTATACAACAGCTTATTTGTCCCTTCCATCCTTGCTACTTACAGTGCCACAAAACACAGATTGGCACTTGGGAAAGCAGCAATAAGGAATGTGTCTTCTGGAGCATTGTTTCCAAGTTCAGACCAGTCCCACAGAAGCTGTAAAAACTTCCAAGCCTGTTAATTCTGTTCTATTTATTGTGCACACTAAGATGCTATGTAAGAAGTGATTTAAAAAAAAAAAACAAATTTTATACATAGCATTACAGTTGCTTTGAATTGTGGCCTGCAGCCATCTCCTGCTGTAATCAATGACAAAAATCAACTGACCTCAGCAGCTGCAGGTCACCTACCAGACCAAAATTTAGGCTGGCAATTACTGCATAGAAATACCAAAACCTTGCTGAAAACTCATGCAATAGATCTCTCTTCACTTTATTTGTATCACGGAAGTCCCACATAATATTCTGAACTGAGTCCCACAAAAAATGTGGAGACAGATTTTTGTTGTTACTACCTCAGCAAATATTCACCTTTAAGGGTAAAATATAATTAACTGGTTAAAAAACACGTTTTACCAAGAAAAACCGAAATCCAGTAAATCTGTAAAACAGAACATTGTTTAATACTCTTTATTAACTGCAGTTTGCCTAATTGCAATATTTAAGTCATGAGTAGATCTAAAATTGTCAGATGCATTTAATTGAAATACTATCCCTAGAGCTAAACACAGAGTGTTTATAATAAAGATACATGTTATTCATGATTAGCTAACTGCTCCCTTCCCATGGAAAATCCCACAGAAAAAGCAAGGGAAAGCAAGGGAACAAAACTGCATCATGGGGCAGGGGGAAAGGGGAGGTGTTGGCTTCAAAGGGGTTTTGGTGGGTTTGGTTTGAGTTTTGTCATTCTGCATTTAATCAAGTGATCTTTGTTCCTTTCTTTTCTCTATATTAAGTAATGTCTTAATATAAAAAATGAAGGAACATTCTTCACTTCTTTCTTCCTAATTCTTCTCACCCTTCCTCCATGTCCAAAACCATAGCTACATTCATCAGGACATCATCTACAAAATCCTAGGTCCAAATGAATTTCTACTTGGTTAAAAAAAAATATCTTAATTAAGAGCAAACAGTATCTACAAACTGGAAAACATCTACAGTACCAGCACACAGTACAGACAGAAACCCATTTGATTTATCCTGATGTTAATTTGCAAGTGCAGCACAGAAGTCAAAACGAAGATTCCCCATTGTATGTAGAGATCAAAAAGAAAACTGTATTCTGTGGGAGAAAATGAAGTAAAATAAGTGTATAAAAATAACAGGTATGTCAATAACTTTCTGCCTAACAAAAGAGTGTATCCTGATGGACACAACGTCAAAAAATTGCTGCTTAAAATAATTAAAACAGTAAGTTTACTAAAAAATAAACCCAAGCAGACAGACAAACAAAAAGCCTTTTAACTCTTAATATTTTTCCCCTTGGTGGTCTGTAAAGAAAACCAGAACAGTAAAATGAATACATGCAGGATAAGATATGCAGCTGAAAAGCTGAATAACCCAGTAACATGCACTTGGTTAATTTGACTTTTTGTTATTTGCTTTAAGATCTCTACCACAAAGTTCTGCTCAACATATTCTTGCTAGCAACAATCTGCACCAGAATTAGTGTCTCTCAAGTAGCAAGTGTAGCATACACAACAGTCTCAATGAGAGAGGCAATTAACAACTGCTGCAAAAAATAATTATATATAAAGATGGTTTGAAAGACAATACTCTATCTAAAATGACCTCGCTGCATTCACAGCACTGATAAAACAGTTTTCCTTTAAAAAATGCTGCTTTTTTTATTCATCAAAAGAGAAAAGCCCCAAGGTCACCTGTCAATAACAGAACAAACCCTCAGTAAATCACAGTGCTTCACAAATAAATTCCTCATCAGTAATTAAAACCAGGCCTCTCTGGCCCTGTGTTATCAGCTCATCAAATTCATTGCTCATCTAGAATAACAGATCCACATCTGCAGTCATTACAGCATGCCAGATAAATCAATCCTCTCAATGATGCTTTGAGCCATCTCTGCTCCCTTTTAACCAGCCCGATATTTATTTCCCCCTGACACTTCTGACATTCTATTTACTGTAGGCAAATGGAACTCATACGGCACCTTGTAATGGCTTTACCAAACCCCATTGTGGGGCATATCTTCCAAGACTGATGGGTGCAATAAACAAGGTTTTATGGTGTAAGTGTGAGCTTCCAACTCCTTTTTTTCCAGGAATTTGACTTCTGCAGTGAAGATGGTTTATTACGTTTGATTGCAGGTGGAAAAAGCTATATCCACTTTGAGACCTGTCAGCTAAAAGCAAGTAGGGAACTTTCGAAATAATATTATTTTTGTAATTTTATTTTCTCATTGATAACAATACAGAATAAAGCATCTCCCTGTCAGGAACTGGAAAGCAAGGCCATAATTTATCATTCTACCTCCACCCTCCCTCCCACCAAATCAAACACAGGTCTCCTCTGTAAACTTCCAAAATGCACAACAGCAATATATAATCACCCTATATGCACAAAGTCCATCCCAAGCCCTCCCCAGCATTGCTGTTTACATTCAAATCTGAAATATGTGTGATTAAGTATGCACACATATTGACAGATGAGGTCCAACATCCTTTTGTGGCATCTGAGCCCAGCAAAAAAAAAAAAAAAAAAAAAAAAAAAAAAAAAAAAAAAATCACAGGTTTCTTAAATTTCCTGCACAAACCAAAACTTCTGTCTGGTGCATTCTGCAGCCACAAGCATCAGACTGTTGGGTTCAAAACAAGAATAT
This sequence comes from Drymodes brunneopygia, assembly GCA_013400955.1. Taxonomy (NCBI): domain Eukaryota; kingdom Metazoa; phylum Chordata; class Aves; order Passeriformes; family Petroicidae; genus Drymodes; species Drymodes brunneopygia. The sequence continues at coordinate 512,963 of VZTZ01045548.1, read as the reverse complement.
AAATGGTTTCCTTGAGAATGAAACAAACAGCACAAGAATTACTTTTCAGCACAAATTTTGACTGTTTGTACACTATCACAGCTGCTCCATTTAAGGAAATTGAGTAAAAAATCTGTTTAAATGGAAAGGAAAAGCACTCCTAGAATCAGAAAGTCTCCCAGAATGTAACATGTGCTAACAGCTCCGAGGAGTTCAGCAATTTCCAGGAGTTGAGCAGATCCCCCTCCTCTGTGATGTGATGTGGACATTCATCCAGGAGATGCCTCAAAGCCTAAGCCATCCATCCAGGAGCCCCATTTTGTCCTGGAAATCCGGGATTTCTGTGCTCCAGAGAATGATCCTGTGTATAACCTAACAAAAAAAAAAGGCAATTTCTGGTGCAGGGAGGAGAGGCAAGTGCAGCTCACCCTGAGCCAAGGCCTTGCACCTGGAACGAGCAGGGCTCCACATCTCACTGCTCATTATGCACGGCTCAAAACTGACTTGCATTCAATTACTGTCACAGTGTTACTGGAGCCCTCCTTTAGCATATATTACAATTTTATTTCTGTGTGGCAGCTCACAGCAACGTGAAAAGTCCTTTTTTTGGAACAAAAACAACGTCCGAGCCTGTAGGAGGCTATGAATTCTCAGATCCTCCTTCCAACACTGATTCAAAAATGACAGGATATAGTCTTTTCCTTAATGAAAAATCTATATTTATCACTCTATTGTTCTTGTGTACTGATCCTACTGCTCTCTGAGGCCAAAGTTTGAATATATTGGATTTTGAAATAATAGCCCAAGGCTCCGAGATGCTGGGTCATGATACATAAATGATGAGAGGGTTGTTCCCTATTTCTCTGCTTCTCACCACAAAAACAAAACACCAATTCCATGGTGAAGATCTTCAGAAGTCTACATTATCTGCAAAGTGCAAATTATATGGGATATTCGCAGAACTATAAATGATAAAAATCAGACCATACTGAGAAAGATGATCTGCCTGTTCTAGGAATAAAGCAGTAATTTGTTACTTAAGTATCATGAAGTCCTATTTTTATGTAATCATAGGTGTGACAAGCTCAACCTGTTTGGATTTTTTAATCTTAATTCCAGCTGAGTTTGCACATAAATGTTTCAAAAGATAAATTAATTTAGGACAGAGATCCAGAGACTGAAGTTATCAATCTGTTATACTTCACACTTTGATTCTTAAGTGTAACAGGGATTGAAAAAGAAAAAAACCCAGCTACAGACTGCTGGTACTAGGAGAATAAAGAGATAAAAAACCTCTTTTTTTCCTATAGCAAAATTTAAGGCTGCTGTTATGATGAAAACATAAAGGGGAAAATCTGGAAAGTATTTTTCACCTTCATCCCATAATAAAACAGAGTTACTATTACAGAGCTCTGTAAAGCTGCTGTATTTTCAGGGGATGAGGAAGAGCTACCTCTCCAGATTTTGTTTCTCAGATGTGCCCAACTTTCCTTTGACCTTGAGTGACTCTGGCTGAAGTTTTCCAAACCAGCCACTGAAATATTCACCTTGCCCCACTAACCAAGAGAATTTCAGGGGGCCCTGGGGATGAATCTGCTCTTCGTGCTTTTCATCAATTACCTGAAAATCAAGATCTGAGATTCATAAACTACTGGAGCAGTTTAACATCCAGAATCCACAGAGAATTAATATCCTGGGGAATTCCTGAGAATACCACAACACTAAGTGCCATAGAAATGCAAATACAACTTAGTTATGATTAATGAACATTATTTAAAAAAATTTAGGTTATGAGTTATACATCTACAGTATAAACAGAGTGCATATATAGAAAAATTAAATTAAAAAAAATAATTTCTCATGCAACAATCCATACCACATCATTCTGCCCTGGCATAACACATTTCTGGGAATTTTTACCTGATAAAAAGTGTTTTGATTTCCAGAATCAAATGCAACCTCAGTTCCGCAAATCTTAAAATAATATACATGAGTCTCATTCCAAAGCATCAAGTGAGATGGATTCAAAGAAAACCAAACCAATTCCTCCTGCCAGGCACAGACCTGTGTCCAAGGGCTCCAACCAAGAATGAAACCAGCTCTGGAACAACCCAAGGCTGTCCAGAAATGATTCCCACAGTCTTCTAGGGCAGCTACTGTACTGAAAGGAGTTTTGGAATGCATTCTTTTCTTATTACACACACTCCTGACTTAGTCTCTCCAACTGTCTTCAGGAAAATAAGTTAGAAGAAATTTAATTAAAATATCCTATAAGGAAAGGCTCCTCCCTTTAAAGTTTATATTTTGCCATACAAAAAAAAAATCACTAGATTCCTGAAAATTCATTTTTAACATCTAAACTGGGATCTGAGCAACCTTCCAGTCCAAAATAACTGCACTATGGAATACATACCTTACTTTTCTAGATCATTACGTGTATATTTCATATTATGCATTCACACACAGAGTGATTGTTTGGTTTGGTTTTTTTAATTAACTTTAATTGCTTACCCAAGGTGAATATATTATGCCATTAAATAAGAACTTTTCAGTGTTGGGAGGTTAAAAAAAAACAAAAAATCACATTGTCAATGCTCCTGGATACCTTTGCTCCCATTCCTTCACTTCTCCCCCCACAGTTTCAAAGATGAAAAGTGCCCTTTAAATCTGCAGAGTCACATCACTAGTTTCTGTCTGTCCTACAGACTTTTCCAAATACTTTCCAACAATACCTTGTTGGGAATATGCTGCTCCTTGCTAACTACTCAGACACACAATTTTACAAGCAGGCTGTCTGTACAGGTTTAGAGACACAGAGACACGAGTCTGATCTCAAAGGTAAAGAGACAAGATTTTCTGAGTTAAAGTAACTACATGAAGAGCCCTCAGGCAATCTGTTTATATTTAAAGGGATCCAGAATTGATGTGCCCCGTTACTCTTTTCCCTTATTTGCTGGCAGGTTGAAGCTCAGCAGCCAGGTAAAGAGAACACACTTGCACCAAAATGCTTTGTAGCAGGGGTACAGTTCAGGCACCCTCACTGCCCCCAAACTATGGCTCTGTTCACTGCCAAAATCAGACATGAACATCCTGAGATACTGCTATCAATACTAAGTATCTCCTGCACACACACAAGTGTGCCAACTACAAAACTGGCCAAAGAACCCCCTTGAAAAATCTGAGGTTAACCATTCCCCACTCCTGCTTTCCATGATCCATGGCTGACAACAACAATTTGTCAATGCCAGAGACTGCAGAAACCAGAACAATTCCTAGAGAAGGATTAACCCACGTGTCTGTACAGCCCTGAAATCCCAACTTCACCTCCTTATGCATCACTAATTATTTTAATGACTCCTTATTTCTCCTGACTCTTAAAATATGCAGAATGTGATCAGGAGAGATGATTTTGGCAGAATGTAGACTCCAAAAGTAACCTATGCACAGCCTCCTCAGTTTAAAGGGGGGTGTGCATCCTCCCAGTATTTCCATGGGGTTTTCCACACATTTTCCCACAACACTTTCATACAGCCACAATTTGAAAACCATTGCATATTCCAGCTTGAACAACATTGAGTCATGGACAGCTAATCACAGCTCCATGAAGAAAGCTGACCTCTCTAACGTTTGTGAGTCACCAAAAGCACAAGTTCAGCAATTTCTGAAAAACCAAGACCAAGGATTATAACTTTTAAGAAACAGCAGAGCTATGGGAATATATTCAACTGACCACACAAAAATGCTCAGCGTGTCATTTCACACTCATGCACTACTGGGCTCTGACAGAGAGATGAAGCTGTGGGCACCCTACTGCCATGGAAAGCAGAGACTGCTGTTTTCTGTTTATCAAACTCAAGTTTCAACCATATGGGTGAAGAAAGATCTTCATATTGCTCTTGGGAAGCCAAGGAAACTTGACCAACACAGTTTCATTCCACATTACCCATAATTCCAGAATTTGTGCATCATATATTGTACACTGACAGTCTGCAGCCCTGAGTATTTATTTAAATGTTCTGCAATTTCTCAGTATTTGCCAAAACCTCAGGTCAATGACAGGATTATGTGTTTTTTCAAAAATATTCAATTATGCCAACCCACAATAAGACCACAGAAAGGAATTCATTTGGATTTCCAGACTAAATTAAGTTGAAATTAGCAGACAAATCAATAACATGACCACTCCTCTGTAAGAATTCTCATTGCTCTTAAATGTCACAGCTGGCCTAGACCTCAACACTGATCCAGGATTTGCTAGAAGATCATGCTAGAGAAAGGGCCTGTTTTCTGTGCAGTAATTGTCTTAATTTAATATATAACTTGATTAATACTGAAATAGCCTTTACCTTGAATGATTGGAAGAGAAAGAAAACTCAGAACAGAAGAAGGAAAAAAGCAGTAGGTATTAACTTTCCTGTAGTATACTTGGGTATAATCCTTTCCTTCACAAAGTACAACACAGTAAGGAGGTATGAGAGTAATTGAAGCACTCATCTCCACTTCTCTCACTTTGCCCTGCATGGGCAGTAATCAGAGAGGTCAAGACTGGCTTTAATTCTCTCACATTTAAAAGACTTCACAATTTGCCTGTGTTAAGAAAGGCTGCTGGATGTTTTAGCAACCATGATTTATCTCAGCATGGAGAATTGGTCACTCTGTGTAAGCCCAGCACTCTGACCAAGAGGAAGAACTCAAGGGAGTAAACTTAAATGAGTTAACACTTTCTGAACACCGTGAAAAGTAATGAGATGGCTCCACTACTGTACCTATTAATTGTGAAGTCTTAGAAGAATTCTTTCCAGTTCAACTTCTTGCAAGACCAACTTAATTCATAAAACAATTCACTATCTACCATCTGTTGTCACATATCATTACTCAGTGCAAACCACCCAACGAAGAGATAAGAAAAACATCAGAATGAGCAGCTGGGTAAGATAAAGCCCTGAGCATGTGCAGACACAGAAGAAAAAGATATCCAGGTCCTTACTACAGATTACCTTCTTCCAATCTGCCTCTGCCTGAGAGCTGGGAAATGCAGGCTACAGATCACAAAAGTTTTTAGATTCCTTGTTGATGCTAAAACCATCTACAAATGGTCTCTCAGCAGGTGCTCACCTCAGACACCCTGACCTCAGTACCACTGTCCTACAGACTCAAACACCTCAGCCAGAAGCCATCAGGGTTAGGAAATTCAGCCACACAAAGGATGGCAGCTGGATGCTGTCCAGCACCCTCTCCATTGACCTATCACACACTGTCAGCCTAAGCACAAAGCCTCTATTTTTATCTCTTCTTGTGGTGAGTATCTGCATCCAGCCAATCTAAAAGAAACAAAAGAAAGTAGTCTAGGATTGTTTGCTCCTTAATTATCATAGATCTCCTACCCAAAGAACAGCTCTGCTCAAAGCAATTTAAATCCCTGATGGATCCCAGAACCTTTTAATCAATGAGAAATCCCATGTTCTTTGTGAGTCTTCCAGAATTCTGACAAAATATACTTAGACCTTGTGTACTAAAATTACTCACACAAATATTCTGGCACAAAGACTTGGTGCAAGACCTCTTCAACAAGGTGGCCTCAACTTTCCTTTAGAGAAGAATTTGGGGGGATAACGATGAAAATACACACAAGGATAGATGTGAACTGACTTAATTCAATCCTACTGCTGGAAGGTACAGAATGAAATGCAGCCTCCCTATCCATTAAGTGTTTATGAAAACATTCCACCAGCAATTTACATCTGTGTCAGACAAATGGAAGCAATGTCAGAACTTGCATCCTTTATGCTGAACCATCCAAAAACAACACAGAAAAGCCAGATCATCTGCCCCAGTCAGCATTTTAATTTTTCAAAACCCATTTGTGGGAGGCTTTTCATCCTTCTTAAATCCCTGTGACATACACCTAAGCATTCACAAAAAGATTATTCTGGCATCATTGCTTTTGGCTTCTCCTGGGGGATACCTACCTTTGTAAAAGTGTTTCACACCTTCCTGGGGAAGTTAAGCTCCTCAGATTGTATCAGTAAACCTGTGCCTGACACACAGGCAGCGAAGCTGAGGTTCCTTAATGAATGAGGCAGATGTTGGAAGGTGTCTTAGGGAGTGTGGGAGGCACTGGTTAGCTACATTTAGAATCCTATTAATCCATGTACTCTCATACATGAACACTCTCACACATTTATAAAGGAATTAATACATTCTAATAGAGGAATAGCTGAAATTTCAGTTAGTCTCTAGAATATTCTTGTTTTACTGGTTAACTGCACTTTAACCATGTATAGAAAGTACGGCAATAATTAAGTAAAGGGAAAACAAGAACAAATACATGACCAAGCTTTCAGGGCTATCACCTGCTCTGAGGTGGTCTGTTGGACCTTTAGCCACAGAAATAACACACTTAAAGTTTGGACTCACTGTGGGAATGTGCCTTAAGCTGAAGAATCTGCTCATAAAGGCATCACTGAAAAAAACCAGGATTTGCTTATGGAATAGGAAAATGAAACACAGCAAACTGGGCTGTAAGCTCTTAGAGAGGTCAAGGCACCATTATTTCATATAAATATGCTTAAAATATAAATTTATGATTGCCTAAGTATCTAAATTTAAAGACTTTCACTCAAAGGGAAACTCCACAAACCAGGCACAGGACACTGAAGAGATGAGCACCCTCTTCACTTGGACACTTGCATTTTTATATTAAAAGGAAAAGTTGTTAGTTTATTTTTAACTAGCAGTTAAGTATCCAAAAAAGAGAGATTGAGATATGTAAGTATTTAACAGGCTCAGGACATCCACCAGTACAATGACAAGCACTTTGATTAAAAACAAACTACAAATAAAGGTATTCTGTCTTTCAAACCATTCTATTACTAAAGCCAAATGCAGAGACATTTGCACCAGTGTTTATGAGAACTGGAAGAGAAAGTACTAAGTTAATAATAATAATAAAGAATCTGAGGTTAATATGGAAAATTATGGGCAAAGATCAGACAGAAGAATTATCCTCTTATGAAAAACAGCACTGAAACAGGACTAGAAATAGCACAGCAAGCCTTTATTATTGCTTTTTGAACACATATACAAATTTATCTTGTACTGCTATAGTACTTTCAGCAGTTTCATTGTCAGGTCCCATTTTCTGCTTCCTCCATTCTCCCCTTCTCCTGATTCAAAACCATCCCTTTAACACATCATTCCTAATTAGATGATTAGTGCTTGGAAGGGCAGGAGATAAGTCATTTGCATAATTTAATCATAAAAAGAAGTTAAAGATACAGATTTTGCTGTTCGTTTGTACAATTATCTTCACCAGCCTGGGGGGCTGAGATATTAATGTGATTAAACAGTATTTCTGCAAACAGGCAACTGTGTGTCCTCTATTAAAGCAGAGCTGGAGGCAAATGAAAAATTAATTTTAGAAGACAATCAATTTTATTCTACATGACTGTAATAAATAACAGCCCATCTGCAGACAAGTCATTAGGCCCTGGGAGGCTACACGTGTCACAAAGTCTAAATGACACACAAGGCCAAATTTTCCACCAAAACCAGAGTCATAAATAGCCCACCAATGGCCATTCCTGTTCAGAGGGTGCACAGGATTTCCCAGAAAAGCCAGGTGCACGTGTGAAGTACTGATCATCACCCACCATTTGGGCTTGTACAGTATTCACAAATGCAGTGACTTGCTGGTTTGCCCTTCATCATGTTTTCAGTCTTTTCTGAATTCTGCAAGAATAAATCAAGATTTGGCTAAATATCCAGGATGCTACCTCTGATACCAAAACCTTTATGAAATGTACATGCTGATTAAATACACAGTAATTATCAGTTTACTACTCTTTAAACTGTTAAGGTACATAAAATTATTTTTCACTATTCTTTGCATGCAGTCACTTCCACTTAGAATACTAAAACCCACTTGTCAATTAAAAATAATCAAGAAGTCTCAAATACATGAAATATGATTATGCCCCAAGTAAGGATTTCTGAGTACCAGCAATGTAGAAGACATGCACAGCAACAAGTTCATAGAATTCCCTATACTAAAAATGTTTTCTGTTTATCACCATCGGTAAACACTTCCCTCAATGGAAAAAGTGAATATTCCTACACACCCTGAAATCCCTGGTTCCTGATAAGTGTTTATCAGGCAATGCAAATAAACATCTCTTGACTCTCACTACTCCTAGCCCATGCAGTGCCTCTCATCACAAAAATGCAGATTCACAGATTCTTTACTGGAGAAGTCTGGAGTTTCACTATGCACCTTCTCTACATTTATTTCCTGTACAAGTATATGGACTCACTTAATAAAAAGCTCATCCAGATATGAGATTAGCTAAATACATAGGGAATGCACCTGATGTCCTAAGGATTGCTTCATTACTCCACTTCCAAATTTGCGTGAAACATTTCCTGATGTGGGCCTAAGTAACTTACAGCTTAATTCATGGCTATGCACTGAGGTTTGGATGCTTTCCATGCTGGCAATCCAAAAACCACTGAAATCAGTTGGAAGACTCGGGTTCTACCATGGTTCCACTGTGGAATTTCACCTGCAATGAGTGAAAAAGACAAAGCAAAGCAATCTCTTCCTTCCTGAGGGTCCCAAAGCCTTTGTGCCCATTCAGTCTCCTCTGGAGTCTTACATAAAAAGCAATGGTTGGGTCAGGACATCACGAAAAATCAACAGCAAAAAAAGGAACTTTCAAATTTTGCCCACAGTCATACAAGCAAAGTAAGCAATCAACCTAAGCACTTAAATAAAAATACTCTTTGCCCATCTACTGTCTGTAAAGTTGTTTACAATCATTCAAATTCTCCTAGCACTAGATGCTACAGGGATTATTCTGGAAACAATCTGACATCATCACAAACTCCTTCATCTGCATAAGATGCTAAAAAGAGCTTCTAAACAAAAAGCAGAAGAGTGAACAGTAGCGTCAAAAACCCCTACAAACAAACACCAATATCAAAATATGGTCAAGAAAATCTTTAACTTTTTGAGCTTCAAAGACACTTAAAGTTTTAAAGGCAACTCAGTGACCAGCACAACAAATGAAACCTGCGAGCGGTGGCTGCTGTTTGTGTATTGAGTTATTGTGGTGTTTTGTGAATGACAGGTCAATCAAGATGAGGGGGAAAGATGAGGCTGTGTGGCCACAAGAACCTGAAGATGTTAAAGAGAAATTCTCTGAGAGCAAAGGATGGGGTGAAATGATCATCATAGAACAGGCCCATTCAGACCCTGATACAACACACTAATTAAAGGAAATGCAATGCTGGTAGAATAAGCCCCTTACATAGCTGGCTTACATGTGAGACTGAGCAGCAGAGATGCTCACCCCAGCCAGGCATTTAACTTCCTGTTAATAGCCAAGTTTGAAAAAAAAACAACAAAAACACTGCATTTATACTATCAGAAACTTCACATGAATGAAGAAAAAAACGTTCTTATGAAGAGCCTCTACCCAGATCAGAATATACCAGTGTTAAGAACTCAGTCACTCAACTGACCTTTTCTCAGTGAACACAAGTTCTTAAAAATGTCTTTACAAGTCTAATCCCATAATCTGAACTGCTCTATTGCACTCTCTGCATTACTGGGGAAAGATGGCCACAATAAATGTACCACCAGTATTTTTTGTTTTGCTTCCACACCAACATGAATAGAGATTCTCTCCTTTAAGGACAAATAACTAAGATGGAACAGTTGATTAGAGGGCTGTGGTTGTGGGGCAGGAGAGGGACAAACTAAAATTTTGAGGAAAGCATATTAAAAAAGGGCAAGCTAAGCAGATGACCAGCAACCTTCTAGCTCAACATGAAAGAGAGAAGTCATTCATGAAATTGCAAGATAGAAATGCTTTCCAGCAAGAAGGAAGAGATTTGTTTGAACCAAAAATCAGTTGTGTAACAAGAATGGCAAATTCATAAACACAGAGCAGGAAGAAGTGACAGCAATTCTGGTTCTGAGACAAGAAATCTTGGTTCATACAACAGCAGGATCAATTACTGCTCTTCAGCACTGCTGACCATGAGAACAAGTGAGGTTTGCAGTGTGTTCCAGCAACAATTCTGGCTAAATCCCTCCTGATTTGCACCTGTAAGAGGCACCTCAGCCCTGGCACACGGGCACAGCACACACCTGGAATGCAGCAGGGCTGCAAAAGGTGCAGGCAGCCTGGACTGAGCCCTCTGAACAGACAGACAGCCTGAGAGAATATAAAAAATGATCTTGCAATGGCAGGATGCTCAACTCAAGGTATTTTGGTAAGTCAGCTATCAGATACATGAATTGCTTTATAAAAAACCCCAACAAATAAAGCCTTACAAGCCAAGAGAGTCCCCAAACCTACAAATCCATCTTTCAGCAACAAGCTCATACAGCAGAGGGAACTGAACACCAAGTTCACTACCTTGGGTCCTGTTTCAGTATCCATATTCTGCTCTTGTCTGACTGCCAGCATTTTACTACCCTGCTCTGCTCATTTTATTGTTGGTTTTGAGAGTTTTTGTGTATCTGGGGGAGGAGTTTTGGTTTTTCTTGTTTAGACATGTATTTTAAGTCTCACTGGAAAGCCTTGACATTTTTCCTGCTTCTATTTTTCAGTATTATCTCAGCAGCTCTTTAGAAAATTGCCCTCCTTCAGCACACAACAACATTTAAAAGTACGAGGAGGAGAGGAGGCAGCTGCAGACACCTGCAGCCCTGGAGAGAGATGCCTTCATCAGCCTCCCAGAAAACAACAGGGAGAACATTGCACAGACACAGGACATTCTCTGATTAGCTGTTATCAAAACACTCTATTAGCCAGCATGTAAAACTTGCACTAAGCAAAAACCACAGCTACACATGTAAGAATAAGCATAATGCACAGGATTTTAAACATGCTGATTAGAGGCTCTAAATGAAGCTCAAAGTAGTTTTTCTTTCAACTAGCTTTATCTTCTTAATTAGCAACTCTTAAGTTACTGTAACATACAAGTAACTAAATCCCCCTACTGGCACAACCTCTGTGCCAGGAGCTTTCTTTACAGCCACCTTTATTATTTTAATTACAAATATACACATTTTCTTCTCTAGGGGCGGTGGGGAATAGGGCAAGTCAGCTCCTCAGCACACACACAGGATTTCAGGAAATCACTTGTGAGACAGAGATGGCACAAGATGACATGGCTGATTCCCAGGAAGGACAAACACAACAGCAGAGTGTCTGTACTGACCTGCCTGAGTGACTCCTCAGCAGGGCAGTGACCCCAGCAGTGGCTGCCTGGGACATCTACTCCCAACTCCCACAGAATCCAACCACCCCACTAAAATCTTTCTTCCACACCACAGTTATTTCTACTCCACAAATCAGTTGCCCAGAAAAGCTGAGTCTCAATCCTTGCAAATATTCTAAATCTAACTGGAGACAGCTCAGGACAACCAACTCCAGCTGACCCTGCTCAGATACAGAAACTGATCTACACCACAGAATCCCAGAATGGTTGGGTTGGAGGGACCTTAAAGCTCATCCCATCCCACCCCCTGCCATGGGCAGGGACACCTTCCACTGTCCCAGGTTGCTCTAAGCCACATCCAACCTGACCTTGGACACTGCCAGGGATGGGGCAGCCACAGCTTCTCTGGGCAACCAGTCCCCTGAACTCAGCCTTCTCCAGCTCCATGGGGTTTGCCCAGTCCCACCCATCCAGGCCCCTCTGGATCCATCCCCTCCCTCCTGTGTGTGCCCAGCTCAGCCAGCCTGGGGCTGCTGCTGAGGGCTCCATCCCACTGTCCCTGTCACTGTCACCAATGGCTCCACCCCACTGACACTGTCACTGTCACCAATGGCTCCATCCCACTGTCCCTGTCACAGACACCAATGGCTCCATCCCCCTGTCACTGACACCACAACTCCATCCCCCTGGCCCTGTCACCACAACTCCATCCCCCTGGCCCTGTCACCAGTGTTAAACAGCACCAGTGCCAGTCCCAATCCTGGAACACCCCTGCTCACAGGGCACCACCTGGGTATTGAGCAGCTGATTGCAGCTCTGAGCGTGACCATCCAGCCAATTCCCTCATCCATGGTCCATCCCTCCAGTCCACATCTCTCCAGTTTAGAGACAGGGACAGCCATCATCTCAAGATGCACAAAGATGACCTCAAGAGGACCCTGCTAACTTCAACAATTCTGCAGAAGAGGTTAGATTTGGAACTGTACGCACAGCATGAAATAACTTCAATAACCTTTTTAAAATAAAAAGGGCTGTTTTAATTCCACTGTCCATTCAGGCTTGAAAACAGGAAAGAAACAAGTCTTCATGTTTTGCTGATTTAAAATACCACAAGGGCATCCCAGGCTAAAAGTCCTCTTGTCATGGACTGGACAGAATTGAATTAAATGCTGAGAATGTTACTCACTTACATGGCTATGACAAGCATAAAAAAACCTAAAGACTTTTACTAAGGACACCAAGACAGCCCACATAGCCCTATAGGTTTATTGAGCAATTTTAGTTCATGCTGTCCGAGGGTGACAAAATGCGATTTAAACTAAATTTCGACATTATTCTAAAGTCTCCCTCTCCAAAAATCAAGGTTCATTTCCATGGCTGAGAGAGCTTTGGAAAAATCCAGAAGTTTAGCTTAAATTGCATCAAATCTGTGCATGTGTAAACACTCTATCAATGAATATATCTTAATTGTATAAAGCCTGGATTAAATACAACTCCCACTTTAACTTACAGGGGAGCTGAAATGTGTTAATCTGATAGAATATGAACACTGATCACAGCAGCTCATGGCTGGGAACAGCAGTGAGGAAGACTAAGAACAGGGAATGCAAAATGCTGCTGAAAAATAGCCCTGAGATCCTTTCAGAGAAAAATCAGAGCTACCTCTGCTCAAAATACTGCTCTCCTACCAGAGACAAAAAGGATGCGGGGGTGGCATTCAAAGGAGGCAGCACAACCTCCTGGCATGGAGCTCATTTCTGTGTCTGAGCACAGGAAAGCCTCAAGTCTTGCAAGCTATGAGATGTCTCAGGTGGAGTCTCAAACAGAGTAACTGCAAGTGCCCTGCTGATGCACAACGTGACATATTTCAGTACATTTTAGTCATGACATAAACGTGACATATTTCAGTACATTTTAGTCATCAACAGGCTGGACTTACTTTTAGACCAAACAAACAGGTAACACCTTGATTATACAAATATACTTTTCACCCAAAGCCCCTGAAGTAATTTTTCCTCTGTTTTATAGGAGGAGCACAATCAAGAAAGAAATTCTGAAGTCATCGCAGGAGATGACCTCAAAATTCAACATCTACCCTACACTTCGTATGTCACACACAACTACAGCCACGAGGGCAACTGAACCAATTAACTGAAATGGAAAAATATTTCAAAATATTGAAGATTTCACCTGATTCACTGATATGATACATCCCAGAATGCACCCAGCTCAAGGAGGAGACAAAATTAGTTGACTTGCTGGGAAAAATCTGAAGGAACATACATTAAGGATCTTTTCAATACTTACATTCCTATAAAATACATTTCAATACTTCAGTGACTACATGCCAAATCCTTAACTAATACTGTCACTGGAAACCTTCAATTAATGACAATATTAATGGAGCTTTATGTAGCATAGACAATAGCCCACTTGCACAATATGGCAAGATACCTCAAGTTTTACACGTTAGTAGTAAAAAGCCCATTAATAAAGAATAATCCAATAAAAGCTCTGTTTGTCATGGCATTACCATACTTTTTAGTGTAAGAAAAAAGAGTCTCCTTCTTAAATAACTACTAAATGCTTGGGGTTGTAACATATTGCTGCAAGCTATAATAGTTATAACTGTTAATCCAATACACCTTTTATACAAACCCATAAACACACGAGTGGAAAAATAGCACAGATGTTCATCTCTAATGCAATTTCCATTCAATTTCCTAAGTGCAGTCCCTGTGTGCAAACTAGCTTAACGTTATGTTTAGCTTGCAAATTCTTTTAATAAATAATGAATGCAATAAAACTGGTAGATCAATGGCAAGCTGAGAAATCATAAAAAAGCCTTTTGTGCTCATGCTGTTGCCGATTTCAAACTTTAATCCAGCTACAGATCAATAGTACTTTTTCTTTTTAACCCATCCCATAGATAGCAGAGAGAGTGGATGTAGGTTAAATGCCAGTACCAGATATCAATTTCCAGAAACTTGATAACATCAGGCACAATTGCAATCGAACATTTTATACCTCATCGTAGGAACAAAATACACTGCTAAACATCACACTTGGAGCCACTGCAGAGTAATAAAGGCAGCACATTAATTGGGTTTGGTTCTTACTTTCTGGAGAAGTGAGTGAGTCAAGAAAGGCTCTGACATAATCTATTTTAATGAGCAAAATGGGCCCAGCAGGTCAAGATGTACTGACAAGGGAATATAATCCCCCCACGCCTGCTAGTGACAATAAACTTTATACACACAAAAAAAACAACAACACGGCTGCGCTGCCAAAAATGAAAGGAGAGCAGAGAAATTTCTGCTTTACAGGATTCGGATATTGGAACCTTCTGGGGCAGGTATCAAAGTACATTAGTTAATAGGTATCCGTGTTTCCAGCAGGTTGGAGTAGGAGGGAGAGGGGAAACCCTATTACTGAGTCACTTTGGATAACCCTGTTTCACCAAGAGGGAACAAAGATCAAAAGCATGTAGCCCCGAGGGACAGTTCTAATATCAAGCAGGATAAATCTAAATCACTAAGAATCATTACTAACTAACACACTTGTGCTTGGGAATGCAGGTTTAATCGGGACATATAAAAACCCTGCCTTGGCTTACACCAAAGGAACACATCCCAGACAGCAGGAGCTCTGAAGTAACCTCATTATGTTTGGGTTTGATATTAGTCCTGTATATGTAAATAATCATTAAAATCGTGCATTTCCATACACCTACAGGTTTTATTACACTGATAATCACACGAAGAACTTACAAAAGCAACCAGCTGGGAACTTTCCACGTGTTTTAAAGTAAGGATTTGGATAATTTTGTTCGTAACATCGGAAAATTCTTAATTATCGCCTCTGGAAAGGCACAAAAGAGATCCAAGATCCGAATTCAGCAAGTACAAGATCAGACCCAAAAACACAGTAATACACACTTCTTTCAAAATCAGGGTTCAGTAAATATGTCCCACCTTTGATGAGAAGGGCTCAGATCCTAGGAACATTTTTAAGTTCTTTGCCCTTGTTCTGGCAAACAGCCCCTGGCATGAACGGGAAATTCACCTCAGCAAAGTCAGACCAGAGACTTTAGAGCCCAGATTTCAACACCTTTTTAATACTGATGCTGACAAACAGCCCTTCCAAAACACCAACTGCAGCCTGAAAGCAGTGAAATAAACAAGACAATTCTTTGAAACATCTCACGAGGCTCATTTGAAATATTTTCTACGAAGTTCCTAAGGTATGTAGAGACCAGCCTGCCACTCTAAGGCCATGCAATAAAACTCGATTCTTTAATTCAGTGGGTTTTGCCGTGCTCCCCAGTCCCACCAAAGTTGATTTTCCCTGCCTTTCAAAGCAGTGCACAAACAGAGGCTGCATGTGCAGCCACAGCCCCAGCGTGAGAAGAATTCCCCATCCCCAGAGCTGGTCCCTTCTGGAGGCTTTCTGAGTATAATGCTATTGCCACACATTGATATATTGGTGAGAGAAAGGCAAATATAACAATGCTAAAGCTTAAACTCATTTGAATAAACTGTGAATTTCTATTACATATATTGTTTCCTTTATCAAATTGGAACTACTGGAGCAAGAATACCAAGAATGCCAACATAAATCTAGATCTGTTACAGCCAGTTTCTCCAATTTATTCTCAGAAGCCTTAAAGACAAAAAGTCAAAGTTCTTCTGTGTGGAGGAAAGATCAGAAGAAGGAGCATTCCTGATAATTTTTAAAATTAAAATAAAAGCACCACAGAGAGAAACCAGGTTTAACAAAATGACTGCACAAAATACTATTTTATCCTCTAAAGAAAAACAAAGATGACCACGAGTGGTTTAGTAAACACTAAGGAATAAAAGCCAATAAAAGCTGTGCGTAGCCTACGTGGGAAACAGATCTTCATTATTCAGGGCAGAGTACTTCACACTTGGTGCTTTTTTTTTTCAGATTTTAAAACCTTAAAACCTTCCCACAAAGAGACGTTCCAGCCTTTTTTATGATTCGAGTTCCACAGGTTCTGTCCAAGATAATGGATACCAGACTAAACTGACCTGAAATTAACAGTGATCAACAACTTCTTCAACATATCTGGCCCTAGGTGGGGAGTAGCAGCAGAAACATAATAAACAAGTATTTTAAATCTAACAGATGTTGAATCCAGACACACTCAACTTTAAAAGAAAATTCTTAATGAGGTAAAAAAAGAAAAAGGAGAAAAAAAGAGAAAAAGCCTTACTTCAGCCTGTAATCAATTTGGACACAGTGATATTCTATTTATAGCAATACTTTCAACATGTTCTAGTCTTATATTATTTATTCCTATCATTCCTATTACAATGAAATATTAATGCTGAGAAAGTGGTTACTCTATTAAGGAGCTATCCTATGTTTAGATTTTAATATTGATCTCCACTATTTGGGAATAATTAATCATTCTTTAAGAACCTGCATTTGCCTGCGTTATAATACGATCAGAAGTTCAGCATCTTCCCCCACAATAACGCCAAGATTAAATTTATATTTTGACCTATTCCTGAAGGCAATTTAGTTATTCCAACAGAAGGGGGAAAAGGGGATACCGCCACTTTAAAAGCTTCAATCTCTTTGACATTGCTGGCAGTGTATGGGAACATTAATGCATCTGTCATGATAACAAGCTAAGAATAACATCTAGACATCAAACCGAGCAGAGAATCCATCTGAAGTGATTCATTCAGATCTGTCTCATTGATTTATTAAACACAGGGCAACATCTGCAGCCTCACAGAGCCGCTTGGCGAAATTAATGCAAGATCAATTCAAATGGAAAAAAGTGCAAAAGAGATAAATCAAAACACAATTTGCATGCAGTTCCACAATCAGGCTTATTGGGTGCAAATGCTCAATTTTCCTCCCAAAGCAAATGAGTTTAAATGTTGTTTTATCTTTGTAGAATTGTGTGATTTGAAGTGACAGTGAAGAGTTCTGCAGGTTGAAATGGTGAAAAGAAAAAAAGGAGAAGAAATGCTTGCAAAGACCTTTTGAATATGCAACAAGAATATCATTAATACCTAATTGTTTAGCTTTTTTGTCTTTGCTACAAAAACACAGTATTTTTCAGTTGCAGAAGTCTCAGTAGAAAATTACATATGTATTATGCATATACACATGCAGGAATCATACAAATACTCCATTTTGGAGGAAAAGCATGTTATATTTCAAATGGGGAGCTCTAGTGCCATGAAGAAAGAAGGGAATTTTAATCAAGGGTTCTCCAGATTCGATACGCATCTGATGAAAATATTCAGGTATTTTAGGAGTTTTGAACAGGCACAGACTTTCAAGATACCCAAAAAGAAAGAGGGATTTTTCCAAAAGCACAACTACACCGCTCAGAAAGTGGGAAAATGCCTTTCTCCATCTCAAGCAGAATCCACTTTGCCAGTGATCACTCTCTCCAGAGTGTTTGAAGTGAGTCTCCTCTCCAAGGCAGAGAAGGAAACTGAAAAACTGATCTTTATTTAAAAATGCTAACACCTCCAAAATACATAAATTTGGCCAAGTCTGAATGCAGGCTAAATATCCACTTAGAGAAAGAAGTTTATGGACAATCAGATGTCCACATTTCCTATCAATACACAGGAAGCTCTGTGCAGTGCTCCATGGCTGGATTGCTTTAATTATAATCTTGACATCAGTCTCCTAATAAAAGACAGAGTACTGCTGACTATAGGGTAGCTTTTAATAGTCAACATGACTAGACCCTCATTATCTCATAAAATTAAATGTCTGCATTTACTGCTTAAATTCATTTCTAAAGCTTTTTATTGTTTTGTGAATAGGCGAAGTAATACAAAATATTAGCTTAACTGGTTACTTTAAATCATAAAAAATACGCCACGTACTGAAATGCTCTTTTCTGGAAGTATTCTGACTATCCACTGAATAATCCAGACCAACACTATGCTTTTTCAGTGGCCAGTAGCATCCATGAAATACAGAACCCTGTGGAAGAGGCTGTGATCATACTCATATAATCCCATTTTCCAGGACTGACATAAGTACTATCATAAACACATTCTTACTACAGCTTTAAATTTCATTTTTAAAATAAATCCTCATTATAGTTCAGAGTTTTTTTAATTAAGTAAACATTATGCTTTACTACTAAATTTAAGCATGCCTCCCTAATTTAAGTAATCTTCTAAGGTACTGCCCATCAGGAGCTAGGTTTTGTCAGTACGTTGTACTCGCTTGAAGGTGAGACCTGCAATGAAATGAGCATTAAAGTTTTATTTCACAAACCTTGCTTGCAAATTAAGAGCACACGGTGCTGGCTAAAGACAAACATTTTAGGAAGGTTCTGTAAACGTGTGAATGAAAATTTAAATAGCATGTGTGAATGTGCTACAGAAATGCCCAGCTCAAAGCTGCTGGACAGAGTAACTCCCGTTACACAACACAAACACCAAAAAACTTTTGCCCACGGGTGTTTCTCAGCAGCTCTTGCAAGCTCTGTAGACAAATTCAACTGAAAAAATGCAATGGAGTAAGTGGGAGAAATAGAATTTATCTTCTTTTTTCAGTTATATATAATTGATAGCTTGCATTCCAATTTAAAAAATGATTACAAGTGCACACAAACATGAGAGATGCTGACTTTTACAAGTCAACTACCACTGAAAATAATGATACCCAGCATTTCTTACTGCTTTTTCTGGCAGCTCTCGAGTTCACTGCAGCATTTCTACAGTATTCAAATAAATATAAATAGCTACCAATTAAAAAAACATATTTACTAGAAAAGCAGTGCACAGTATTCTGAGTTGAGAGCAGTATTTCTAAAAGATCACATATTTTCAAGCCTTTGCTTTCCAGGTACAGGACTAAATACTGAGACTATGTCTTTTAACAGTTCTACTGTGTTTGATTAGTTTGATAATGCCCACTGCAGTGCTTCCCGGGTCACTTCACAGCAAGCAAAAATAATTAAATTACTTATGTATTTAACTATTTTTACCCAACATTCTCTCCAGCAAGTATGGGCTGTTCAAGGGAAATAACCATCTGTAAATAAAATGAGGTATTAAGCATTTAATTAGCATGGCAGAATACAATTAACATTAAGTTACAATCCTTGAGCAAAGTTTCAGGTGTGCTGATAACGTTCCTCGTGCGTTACACCTGAAACCGCGAATGCAAAACACCTCAAGGTGAGCAGGTTCTTCCAACCAGGGGCATCTTCATGAGGCATAAATAAATGAAATGTAAGGGGATTTGCTATTCTTGAACAGGTAAAAATACGTTTTCATAGCAGGGTGGGGAGAGTTTAAGCACATTCAACACGTGTGAGTGTGAGCTGAGAGCTCTGCCTCGGGTCAGACGCGTTCTGCCCTGTCCTGATCATCCCCAGCCTCTCACCAGGGCTCTGTTCCACCGACTGCTCCTTCCAGCCCCTCCTGGAGCATCATCTGCTCCTCACCTCCAGCTCCCCGAGGCGCCCTTCCCACCGCACCCTGCACTACCCATTCCCTCATCCCAGCACGCCCAAAAGTCTTTGTCAAAGAGAAGGGGGAAAAAAAAAGTTGGGAAATACGACTTTTAAACATTTAGTGCTCCAGCATTTCGAGATTTTACATCACTGGTTGCAAGAGAGCAGAAATCATGAGACTGCATCCACAGGCTGCATCATCAAATCACAGCCTGTATTTTCCTAATGGAAAACTTTGGCACGGCCACAGAAATTAACGAGATGTATTTCTTTAACTATCAACTTTCGTGCTTACTCGAGTCTCATTTCACAGAAGCATTAACATGTTAAATGTGCCCCTACGTAACATAACGTATTTGAATAAAATTAATATAAGTCTCAGACCTTACTTCCAAACCCATCACTTTAATAAAGCAGTGGGCGTGATGTCATCGAGGTGCCTGACATTGAAACAGGCAGCGGGAGGACGGGTTAGGGAAACAGAACGAGAGCAAGGAAAAAAGCACTTAAGTTCATATTAACAGATCTAGGAATTAAGTGCATCTCTAAACCGCCACCTGTAATATAAAGCGATTTGAAACAAAGCAAACGCTGCATTCAAGAATGACGCCCAGTCTGCTCCTGCTTCAGCAGCGAGTGCAGGATCAGGCCCCCAACTGGCACGAAANAAAAAGTTCAGTGCTAAGCAGGTCGAACCAGCGACACAAAGCCCGAAGTTACTGAACATGTGCACGCTGCAGGTCGAATATCGCACCCGGAGCTCGCTGAAGCGTCTGTGAATAAAGTTTGCTGCCACAGAAAGCAGCAGCACGCTGACATGGAAATGTTTCTGGAGACGTCCCTCACCAACTGCTGAAGCAGAGAATGTCATCTCCGAAGTCCCTGCCTCACACCCTGCTCCACAGCACCAGTGTTCCTGCCGAGCCCCGAGAGCGTTTCGTGTTTATTTAGATCATTATCATTTCTAAAGGCAGCAGCCATGAGGTCACAAACCAGGATTATAACCCCAAGTATGCAGGACCCAGCAGGGATCCGGGGGCTCGCTGACCGGAGCCGGGCAGGGCAGGGACTGCGGCCGCTCCGGAGCTGCGAGTGCTGGAGCGGAGCCGCTCCGGGGGCACCGGGACCCGCAGCCCCCACCCGGGCACCCGGCTGGCACCGGAGCACAGCCGCGGCTTCCAGCGGGACAAAAATAACGGAGAAAACTTTGGGGATTTAAGTTGCTTGTTTTTTGGGGTTTCTTTTTTAAGAGTGTTTTCGTGAACTATCGGCTTTTCCTGGTCGGAAAAAAGTTTGGAGAGCGACGCGCGGAGCCGCTCCGTTGCCCGGCGGTCCCGGCCATGGCGGGGGCTGATGGAAGCGGGGAAAGTTTTCCGTGCCGGCACCGCCGCACCCCGGCCCCGCTCCCGCTCCACCCCTCGGTACCCCCCACGTCCCCTCCCCGGGGACCCGCGCCCCCGCCCCCGGCTGCGCTCCCCGCGGGCCGGCCGGAGGGAGATCGGAGCCTGCGCTCACCTCGCGTTGGTGCAGTCGTTGTACAAAGTTTCGAAGTCCTTCCTGGTGATGAGCTTGCAGCGGTTGACGCCGGGCTGGATGGCCCCCAGCCCGCGCAGGATGCGGACCTGCTCCACCGTGCACACCACAGGCGATATATCCAGCCGCTTCAGCTTGGTGTAGACCGTGTGCAGCCCTCCCACCAGGTGCTTGAGGAAGAGATCAAAGACCTGCGTCAGGCAGATCAGCTCCTGCCCCTCCA
>VZTZ01045548.1:343293-491505 GCA_013400955.1 Drymodes brunneopygia | reverse complement strand
GGCGGGGCAGCGCCGGCCGCGCACCTGGGGCGGGGGCGTGAGGCAGCCAGGGCTGCGCGTCCCTGCGCCCGTAACTCGGAGCAAAGTTTCGGGGCTGAGCTTCGGGCTCCAGTTCCACGGGCTGGGAGACGGTCCCGTTCCCCGAGCTGTGCCGGGATCGCGCGGGGCTCCCCGGCCGTGATGGGGTCCCGCACCCCAGGCTGTGATGGGGTCTCGGTGCCCGCACCGGGAGGGGGTCCCGCGGGCGCTACCCCGCGCTCCGAGGGAAGGGAACGGAGGGGAGGCAGCGCTGGGGCCATCTTCCATCCCTTCCCCAGGGAGCTGGGGCGGTCGCTGCGCCCTGGCATGTTTGTAAGAGTTAAAACACCTGTGCCCCGCCACAGCTGATGGGAGTGGGGAAAGGGGGTGGCGGTGCGGGGCTCCGTTTGGTACCCGAGACAAACGCGGACCCGGAACGCACCGAGCGCGGCGGCACCGGCACAGCACAGGGGTGCGGGGCCACGGCCACTGAGTCAGGCCTAAAGCAAGCCCAGCCCCTCCAGAGACAGGCACAAGCAGGACGGAGGGACGTGTGAGAGATGTGGGAGTTTGTGTTCGCTCACACCAGGCAAAGCCCGTTCTTGGGAGCTCTGGCATGCAGTTGCTTGAAATTCCCAGCCTCGATGGTAAATCAGTTGTGGTTTAGCTTCAGCGGGCTCGGCCCTCCCCTCACGCAGCCCCCTGAAGCACCATGTGGTACCTCGGCCTGCGAACACCCCGGCACATCCTGTCCCTCCTCTACCCGATCCCGATCCTCCATCCGATCTGGGGTGACACCAGAGC
Source organism: Drymodes brunneopygia (assembly GCA_013400955.1). NCBI lineage: Eukaryota > Metazoa > Chordata > Aves > Passeriformes > Petroicidae > Drymodes > Drymodes brunneopygia. Next base: position 490,683 of record VZTZ01045548.1, on the reverse strand, counting down.
TGCCAAGGCTCTTGCGTCCCTTGTCCCTGAAAAAGAGCAGCCGAAGGATGCTCAGACGCCCCGCACACCCAGGGCACACTGGCTACATTGGTTATTTGCTTCTCACCCTCTCCCGGTGTTGTATCACACTTCTTTTCTCACCCTCTTCCCGTTTTTCCTGTGTTTCAACATCCTTCTTTCCTGTTTGTTGCCACTGGTTTTCATTATTTATCTTTCCTTCTTTCCTAGTCCTTTAACTTTTTCTCTCCCCTCCTTTTTTGTTGTTGTTGTTGTTTTTAGCTTTCTCCTAAGGCATTCAATAAACAAAGCAAGCAGAAAAGAATAAAGAAAACTATTCAAGTTGATGCCAAGCAAGTAATACCAACAGAGCATTTCAGCTATTTCCATGATTCCAGTGCGTGTGTGTGCCATCTTCTCTTTCCTTTTGTGAGCTTTGCTTATTTAGGCACCTTCTCTGCAAATTTCAATGGTTTTGCATTATGAGTAATCCCATTTTAGATGAGAGAGGATGACTGTGTGCTAACTAAATTGCTATATTTGTGAGCATAACTGATCTTAAATTACGCTCTGGAGGAACCTCCCCTTCTCCCCATTGATTTTATGTGTTCTAAGAAGCCTGGCCACTGGCTTTAGGTCTCTAACCTCACTGCCTGAAACCAAGGCAGGATTTTCACATAACTTAGTTTAAATTAATACCTTTCGATAAGAATTCTCATATTTTCTGAACCACTTCATGCATCTTTTTAGGCTCAAACCTTACACTGAAGCTCTGTGGGGCAGGGGCTACTTACTTTGGCAAAGTGTTCAGTACAATCAAGCCCTGAACTCATCTGAGATATTTATATACTGGAAATTACAGAATTAACAAATAACTGACTTCCGATAGAAACTTTTGGGCATTAATTTTCTGAACACAATTGCTATTTAATAAATCAGGTTCAAACACTGCCCTTTTAAAGCCTTTTTTTTTCCCTTTGAGATTAATGTGACAATCAAAATCTGCCGTGAGAATTCTTTTCCCTTTTTGACTTTAATGCCTTCCATAAGCTAAACATATTTCTAAATAAGGCTGAATTTTCGCAAGGCCAGAGGAAGCCTTGCGCATCAACACCCAGCGAGTTGGAGTGGCATGAAGCAATATAAAATCATAAAGGCTGTAGTAAAAGCAGTACCCTTGAGAGGTGACTGTCCATGGAGAGAAGAACTGCCCTGAAACTTTAGAAAATGCTCAAGGTTTGAGAATTAATGCCAGGCAGCTGTCCAGTTCAACTAAGCATATACAAATCAACTAGATCCATGAATATTATTATTTCTCTGTAATTTTGTTAAAGACAAGGCAAAGTTACTAAAGCCTAACAATCATCCAGTAATATCTTGTCAGTTCTAAAGTATCCAGATGGTTTATTTGAATGGAGTCCAGCAGTACGTAATCTGAATGTGTACAAACTACTAAGCCTCCCTATAGCTGAAATAAGTATTTCAGAATATTACTTTAAAAGTAAGGTTTCGTTGTTTTTCTTCCTTTTTGACTGATGTGCAAAACATTGTTTTCTTACACTGGCAGCTGTAGAAACTATAGAAATATTGTGTATTGTGTACTAATACTATACAAAAATTGGCTGTGTTTGTATGGCAGTATGTCAAGCAAAGGTTCCATTTGTTTGTTTTTGTTTTTATCATCCTTGCATATGTCCCACTGGAGTGAAATGGGAAAGAGCTCTTCCCTGATGCAGGAAAACCCCAGTCAACAGCATTCTGGAAATCCCTTACTGCCAGCTGGCAGGAACTTGGCTCCTGCTCTCCAGGGGATCCAGGGAGAAGAGGATGGGTGACACAACTGAGGGGAGACACTGAGGAAAACCAATGACAGCTTTCTAAGTGGAGCAGTAGGGTATGAACTAAAATTAATCATTTTGTTTAGAGAAGACTGGAAAGCTCAATAATGATATTTTTAATTTTCCTGTAGTCAAACATGAGGGAGGACAATAAAAATAGGAATTCCATAGATATCACGATGTGATTTTTTTTAAGAAATTTTTTTCTATGGACTTCATAGAGGTATATCCAATGTGAGTAGATTATAGGGGGAAAAATGCTACTTTTTAGTAAAGAACTTGGATTGTCCCTACAATAAATGGGAGGGAGTAAATGTGAACATAGACTTACAAGGGTCAGAGGTAACGGCGGGTCCAAAATGAAGGATGAAAAATAACTGGAAGATGCATTTGCAATGCACGAAATGAAACACCTCTTTTTTCTGAATTCCAACCCAACTGGAGTCCGAGTCACAAAACCTTCTTCTCATCTTTAACAATGAAATTTCTCAGGGCCCAGTCGAAAGCTCCTAACCTGCCCTAGTGAGCTGTGAGCTTATACCCTGAGCATGCAAAGCCCTGATGGTGCTAATTCTGAGTAACGGCTTGAAAAGGAAGAAAAAAAAAGCCTTAGCTTTTTGCTGGGTTATTGTTTAATGCCTTGGATTCCTTGAGAAAGAGTACCCACAATTATATTAACAAATGTAGGCCACTGACGTGAGAGAAAGAAGAGACTGAAATTAGTGTGTCATTCTTTGTGCCCACATTTTTCTACACGCACTCGTACTTGGCACTTGTATTCAATTTAGTTCTGACATTTCAGCTGAGGTTTTTTTTGGAATTGTGGATTAAAACTTCCCACCTAAACATCAAGGATTTTACATAAAACTGATTAATCTAAATGTGTAAGTATCAATAGAAAAACGATCCCTCCTCTTAGGTGATTAAATGTATTGTATTAATGTGTGCATAACGCAGAATCAATAAATAATGAATTACCACTGATTGTAATTGAATGTTTTCATAATTTTATTGTCAGCCATGATAAATAATCAGTACATTTATACTGCATTAAATTAATTAGTGTGTCATTTCTATTACATACATCAGCAGTGAAGTAATGCAGTGACATCTGTTTCTAATGTTTTAAAGATGTGGTATTCCTTATTAAGTAAAAGAAGAGTTATTAGAGGTATTTCCTGTGATTGGCAGTTATACTGGTACAGTCAAAGGGATCAAATAAAGGAACTTGCACTCTTGGCAAATGCTGCATTTCAACCCTTAATGACAGCAAGTAACAATGATTAGAGTGAATTTTGCTTCTTTAGGATTTCAGAAAATCCTGCCCACCTTTCTAGAGAAGCAAGAGCAGACCCTTTCTCCCTAATACAGTTAGGAAGATTCTAACATGCAAAACAATTAAAGCTCTACAGAAGAACCAGGCATCCACATCCATTTCTGTATCCATTTTTCTGCCTCAGTCCTCTGTATATACAAAGGAATTCCCAGCTCAGTGCTCATTAAAAAGTCTCAGATTAGGCCTTTTTTGGCTGTGATGTTCTGATGTGGAAGTATCTGGACTATGGGGTCTGTAATCTTTTTGGAAGTCACACTAATGTGCTTTGTGCTGCTGTTCACTATGTCACCTGCAACAGAAATAGGAAATTGAGATGTTGCAAACACAGGAGTCAAAAAGTGAAGGAGTAGAATAGGAGGAACAGAATAAATGCAAGGGAACATAAAGCAAATAAGCAAACTGTGCCAGAAGAAGGGCTGGTTTCTAAATTATCCAGTTATTATAAATAGGGTGAGCACTTGGGTGATGTGAGTAAAACCCACTGAGCAACAACAGTTACAGACAACAAAAGAAGTCTGGTGTTCTTGATTAATGCTTTTTTTTCCAAGACATATATGGTCATCCTTAACTTTCCTGTACCATTACACCATTTCTTTAACAAGAAAATTGGAAAGACTAATCTTAGAGCTTACCTGACTTGAGCTGTTCATCCATAAAGCAGCTTTTAATTTTAATCTTAAATTTTTCATGCTAACAATGGGCATCATGTAATTAAACCAAAATGAAAACAGTTCAGACTTATTTTATTCTTTCCAGTGCAAGTCTCACACATTGTCTCTGACTGATCACTGACTACTTTGCACAAATTTGGGAGGGTGGTCTCTGCAACAACCATGTGCACCCAGCAGTTTGTCCCCATGGCTCGACCTGGATGCAGGGAACTGTGGCAGCTTTGGGAGAGTCTGTGTGGGCAGGGCTGGTGGCTGCTCACTGGCAGAGCTGCACATTCCTACTCCGTGTGCTCTAACATTGCTCCAGCCCAGGTGAGCCAGCACCTCCAGGCTCCCTCCATGCACTTGGGGCCTCCTCTTGGGACAGCCCTCGACAGACAAAGCCCTTGAGAGAAGCTCTGCAGTTCACAGAACCTGCCCCGAGCTCCCAGCTCAAGCTCTATGTGAGGCATGAAGGATGTGACTATTAACTGCAGAGCCTGAGATAACTAAAGAACAAACATACTCTCTCAAACAAGGTCCCATCCACTTTTCCTATTCATCAAAATGTCACTTGTGTTATCACTGGAGAGATGTGACCTGCCACGTTTGGCACTATCACTTTCTGTCTAACAGATGTGTAAATACCTTTTCTGAAAGCCAGCAGCACGTTTGTCATACAAAAATGTGAGTGGTACTTCCAAGCTTGTTCCAATGAAATCCGAGTACAAGATGCAGTCATTGCTAATGATCCCCCACTCTAATCTGGATTTTGACTGAGAACCCTGGTGGAACAAAGCTGTTTTACTCGAGATACAATCATCATTAAGGTTCAATATTGTTTGCACCTTTTCTGCTTTAGGAAGAAAACTTAATACTATTAGATGTATATTGAAGTTAAAACAAACTTCATAGAAAAGCACTGTGGACACATTTCCATGTAGTCCAATTTATTCAGTAAGTCATCAGACTCAAATGCTTATTACTATTCCCAGGGGAACAAGATTAACCTCATCTCTCACTCTCCACATTTGCAGGTCAGTTAAAGAAAGCAAAAGTTTTCCTGCAATGTCTGTCTGAGCATCTCAGCCCTAATCTGAAGGCACCACCATCTAGTGGGATAAGAAGGTATTTAATTTTCTTTACATCTTTTTGGTATTTTTAAACATGGACATCACATTCTACTTCAAGTAACAAAAAAAAAAGGTTGTGGGGATTTTTTTTTATTTATACATAGAAGGCTCACGTGGCCCTTCCATTAATTCTCATTTCTGTTTTAACTGCAAAGCATTTTCCAATAAAATTCTTAGGAGTCGCTTCCTTGAAAATAGATTTTCATAAACAGAATTTTATCAATGAGAAAACAATTTACAGCTATCCAGACCCAGTGGAAGTGTAATTGATCTATTGACTAAATATTTTCAGTATTTTATTGAATCTACTTTGTGGAAATCCAATTGGCAGAATTATTAATATTGCGAAAGTAATCATCTTGAGCTCATCTTTAAAACCAAGATGTATTTTAGGCAGTAAAGATCCATCCTTGCAGTTTTCCACAGAGCCATTAACTGTACAGCTTTGGGTTGTAAGCAGAGTCTGACCATTAAGTCCCATTTAAAATAAATTTCCAAGCTGAAGGCAAAGCATTCCTTTTACCTCTAAGAGTGACCATTTATTGTACTTTGTGTGTGCTGATATCCTGACTGCTACCTGCTCTCATTTGGTTTTCCTTTCCTGCATTTACAGTTGGGCAGGGGAATGCAGGGATTTTCTGTGGGGGAGGGAGAACCATCAGGGTGAGCAGTGTGTTGTGTTCATTTGGTTGGTTTTTACCACAGAATGTGTGTATCTGCAGCTGTTATCCTAAGATGCCTCCTTGTGTTCAGGTCTCATTGATCTTGTTACAGCATTTCACACACACAAGGATAATTGATTTGCATCATTCAGGAGTCCAGATCTTTTATAAGCATGAGAGTAAATATTAAGAAATTACCATATTTTAAAATTCTATAGATACTTTGATTTTTTAATATCTAAACTGATAATGAACTAATAAAGATTTAAATACTTCATTACACAGATAATATTTTAGTGTTCATAATTTGGGCCTGCTTCTGTTTCCATGGAAGTGAGTGGTATTTTTACCTTGGATACTACCAGACATTTCAGTGTTTTACTATCTTCAAATTATAGAAATCTTATTGACCCAAATGGGGATCAATGGGTATTTTGCACTGAACATCAATTTTATGATAGTGTCTTTTCAAACACTACATTTCTTCTGAAATCCATAAGGTAATAGCAATCTGTGCTGCTAGTTCTTGCTGAAATCAGTCTGGAGTTCAGAGTCAAAATCAATGGAACTGGTCCAAACTGGTTGAGGTAGTAAATGCCATTTTGACCCTTTGATCCCTGAACCATGTGCCTGGGAAGGTTTGAATTTCTCTTAGAATGCAAATTTAAAAATAGGTAAGTACTTTCATTTGGGATACTCTTTGTAACTGATGGAAGTCCAGTTCCACCTCACACTCCCTTAGAGGAATAAAAATCCCACCTAAATAAGAGGTCTGGGATGTACAGGAAATTAGGAAGACATCCTGGGGAGAACAGAAGACAGGTATAGGGAAGTTCAGGCCAGTGATCTACACAACTGCTGACTCCTGATTTCACACAGACCTTGCAAAAGCCTCTCCTTCAGAATTCTCATCCATTTTTCAGCTCCCCAAGGAGTGAGCCTGGTCCTGAGGCCTTCGTGCCACTCTGCCAGCTCTTGGGTCACCTTTTTCACTCTGAAAGAGATTGAAGAAAATATAATGAACGTAATTTTTTTTTTTAATAAAGAAACTATCTCATGAAATTAGCTCCAGGATACTCCATTTTACAAGATGTGGAGGGAAGGGTCTCATTGGGCATTCATTCTGCTGTTTTACCCCTGTCACAAACCCCACCTGGTGAGGCTGAATCCACAGCTGAATTGAGTCTCTCTGAATTTCAGTCAAAGGAACTCGGAGTGAGATCAGAATCAAATATTTAAGAGCAGGTTTTGTTTTTAACTTGACCAGTCTGTGTCTCAGTATGTTCTGTGAGCTTTTGGATAAAGGGATGAAGTCGTATGAAAAAAAGAGTGTCTTTCTTCATCTTCAGGAGACATTATTGACTTTATCTTCCTTTTTTCCTCTTTCTGACTTTCACATCAAGGTTGATGTGACAAACATTGATAACCCACCAAAATATGTAATCTTACACAAACCTGGCTTTACATGCTTTAACTTCATTGACTTCCTGATGGAATAATCACTGACTTGTGGAGGCATAAGGATGATCAGGCCATGAATTGAAATTACAGGTTGGAACACCTGTGATCATAATTATTTAATGCATAACCATCCTGTAGTTTGAGTTTTTAAAAATCCTCCTTGCCCATATTTATAATGTTAAAACCTCTCAGTACCCTGGGAGACCATGACTGATACCTTTCATTAGTATTATGAATTTTAGAGCATTTTGCATTGATGAGCACTGTAAACCGAAAGTATTTCTTCAGAATTTTATCTAGAGAGATGTCTTACAATTTGATTCCATTATGATTTTAAATATGACAAGATCTTCCCTATTTTTTTCCCGCAAGGTCTATGAATATAGAATAAAGCAAGGTTTAATACAGACCTTGCAATGTAAATATTTTTTCCCTAAAATGTAAATGCACAGTATAGTTTAAATTTAAAAAATTGAACTGTGAGTTCTATTTTAGATAGTGTTTAATTTGATATAATCAATAGAATTGAAAAAAACTGAAAATAAAAAAATGGTTTTGCCTGGAGTGATGGAACTTCAGACACCAATTTTCTTTGCTATTATAATAATGAATGTTGATTTAACACACTGTGGTCACTTCAGTGCATGAAATCAGCCAGGAATCCTGGGTTTGCTGGTATTTTCCATTAAGTTAAACTTTTTTGAATCCAGCATCTTTCAGAGCAATCTTTTTCCATACAAAATATATGTTAAAAATTCAAATCCCTGGACATAGTGAGGAAACTTCAAAGTCTGTCTTTTGGCCAGAGGTTTTCCATAGCTGTGCTGCAGCCCATCAATTGTCAGTTTGAATTCTGACAATTCCTCTGCCTAAGAGCAGCCACTCAAAAAAATCCTTCCAACAAGCTCTCCTCACTCCATATCTTGGGCAGAGGCAGCTCATCTGTGAGTATTTACAGCTCCAAGAGTGTTTTTCAAGGTATCTTTCTGTGTAGTGGCATGAACGTGCCGATGTTCATCCCAAGAAAATAGGAAAATAGACACCATAACTTAATTGAACAAAGACAAATAAGGCTCCCCATAGAATCCATCTTCCCAATTCCTATTTAGGGAATTCCTGATCATGCAGGAACCCATCTGAAAAGAGGCTATCAGGACACTGCCATCTGCAAGGCTGCAGGGAGCAGTTGTTTCCACAAGTCACAGTAACCCTGGTCAGACACAGGATTTTAGCACTTGGCCCTCATGGAAGAGTAAAGGAACAAAATAAAATGAAGTAATATGGAAGGTGAAATTCTGGGAGAGCAAGGCCTGCTTTTCACAGATGCCAGGTATCAGGAATTGCAGCTATCACACCAGCTCTGATGATCCCTCTGTTGCAAAATGCTTTTCATGGTCATTTCAAAGTCATCGGGGAAATGGGAATTATGAAAGTTTTGCTATGCACAGTATACAGCCTTTGTAGTCTTGATTGCTCATCTCTGGTTTGATGTGATATAAACTCAGGAAAAAGGAAACTGCTTTCACCAACAAATATTGTGGATCTGAACTGTTCATAACTGCCAATACTGATAAACTCACACAATATAGATTTACTAGTTGAATACACACATTTTACTGTAGCAACATTACCAGGGAATACAGAATTAAATCCCAGCTGGATCAGTATCCACAGTGCTGAAATACAAACAATTATTAGTAACTTTGAGAATCTTTAGGAGCTCAGTGTCTACATACAGTTCCAGTTCATTATTGCACTTTTTGATTGCTACCCTCATCTGGATGCACTATCACTTCAATTAGTTCACCTACTAATTTGTGTGCAAATATCCCTGTTTAACATCCCTTGTCTGGCTCAAAAGGCCAGATTTAGGTAGCACCTCACTGTTAAAAATCTCTTTCTTAGGATCATTTCAAAGTGCCATCCCATAGTATTTATGTACCTATTTTTCTGTACAATTTGGTTATATTTTATTGGTAAAAAAAAAAGGACATATGTAGTACTTCTAGATTTGACTTCTTTTGAAACATTTTTCCACCTATTAAGAAAATTACAATAGCTTCTGTGAAAAGTTCAGACTGAAAAAAAGCAAATGAAAAACCCCAAGCACTAAAGCACAAAACAGAAAAGAATTGCACTGACATGTGAAATGTGTTAAAAATTCTTCTTTGAATCAGTCATTTAGACATACAAAGATAATGATGATGATTATGATGACAATAATTATAATCAACTAAAATTTAAATTCATCCATTTTCTTCTATGCAAATACCAATTATATTTCTTTTCTTTAAAATGAATGTGACCATTTTAAGTAGTTATTCTTGCAAATCTTCCTAATAATCTGCCTCAACATTGACAACAGCACAGCATTCTTCTGAAGTGGGGGGGAAATTCTGTCTCTTCTGGCTTGATGGAAGGGCCAAAACAAGGGTCTTTATATAGAATTAATATTCCAGTGTGAGAAGCTACAGCCTATTCCTTCATTTACTGCATCAAACAGAGGAGGAAGTGCTGCTCCTCAGGTGCTAAGGAGGTACAAAAAGGGGAGGGAACATTGTGCTTCCATTATTAGTTCTGCTCTCTGGATTCTGAGTCATTTCAGGCACAGAGCTGAAGTGAAAATAATGGCTCAAAGTCTCCTTGCTCCCCTTTGAGGTTCTGTGGTGCAGAATGCCAGGGAGAGGTGGTTGGAGTTCTAGGAATAACTACTCTGCTCCTGGAGAAGTTCCTTATCAAAGAGCTGTATGGGAGTACTGCAGAAATCTGGGATCTGCTAAGCCAACATATCACCCTGGAAAAGATGATGCTAAGACTAAACAAACAAACAACTTTCTAATGAGTGCTGTGCATTGCCATTTGTTACATTCAAACCTAAAATTCTCACTCAGACTACAAGATGTGACCTTTTATTGTTTTTGTTTTATACATTATCACTCTAAACACACACCATGGAGAACACCCTGTTATCAAGGCAATGGGGTTGAAATTCAGGTTGCAGATTTGCTACAATGCTCAGTTGCATTGCCCCCTGAAAACAGATTAAAATGCAACCACCTTACAAAAACATTAAATACTTCAATATAGCTGGCCCACATAGTGTTTACAGTAGGAGAATTCTTTTCCTAGACATATAGATTAATTAAAGTTTAATAAGTGCAATGTGGATGTCTTCTTTTCTGCAGAAGAAAAGGCAGCATTTAAATGGAGTGTACTATGATTGGATTAATGAAAAATGGATGTTAAATCCTAAGTGTCCATCCTGAATTCTCAAAAGCATACACACAGTCTGGCACCAGCTTACAACTTCTGAAAGAAAAACAAGAGCTATTCTCATTTCTGTGAGCAAGCTGAGTATAATCTCATTTCAAATGCCTTCAAAACCTCAGTGCACCACTATTGCTACTCTCTGGCTTTAAAATCCTAAACAGGGTATTTTAAACACAAAACTTGCTTGAACTGTAATGTTGGGAAGGAAATGCTCAATAAGGAGGCCTTTGCTGTATATGGATTTAGTAAATGCACTTATTAAAGAGGTGATTACATATACTCCTGGTTTATAAACTGACAGCTTTCTTTTTAGCCACAGCCCTTTCACAACTTAAATTTGTCCCCAGATCACCCTCCTGCAGCTGACAGATATTTTCATCTATGCCCTTTGAGAGGAAACAGAGGAAGAGGGTCTGGCAGCCCCTCCCTGGCTGTGTGTACCCTCAGATAATGTTAAATTTCCACCACTGCAGCAGCAAAGCCCAAACTAAATCTCTGTTCTTACACAGAGCTCTGACAGCCCCAGGGTGGGAACTGAGGCAAATCAGCCTCCAACAGAGATTTTCTCAAAGTAGGAATAACATTTATCCTTTTTAGTCACCTACTTCTGTAATTTCAAACGTAATTGTTCTATTAATTTGATTTTTATCAGTGTTTTCACCCATACTTCAGCTTTACCTGGAAGCTGGTCCCTGGCTGTTACTCACTTCTCACTTTCAGATGTCTCTTGCCTATGGTTTGGTGCTGGAGTCCTTGGTGACACGTGTGTCTTCACAAGAATCCCAGCTGGCAAGAACTCATTTCGGCTGAGGCCTTTATAGGCTTTTGTTTATGGTTTCTCTGGTGAAGTCTAGGCAAAAATACTGCATATGAGACACATCAATTCCTTTACTTTATGGACTACTTTAAACCCTTTTAATTATATGATAATATTTATGGGGAGTTTCCTAAGGGACCTTTATCAGTTTCAGAACTTAAAGTCTTGGTTTATCCTCTCTTTTCATTTCAGCCAGGTGCCATTTATGATTTTCAAGACTGGAGAATGCTCCTGTTTAAAAAATGCTCAATAATCTTGCACTAGTCATTCTCCTCAAAAATGAAATGCAAGATTTTCAATCTGTGGCTGGCTGATTTTGTTTCATATGCTGTATCATTCATCTCCCAGTCTAATTCCTGATTTCTTTCAGTATTTGTATGAGCACATTTTTAAATACATATACATAAATTAAGTGAAATGAAATAACTACTCTTATCTTCTGTTTAAGGCAATATACATTTCACCTTCAGCTGTAATTATAGTTTGTTAATCAAACAGAAAAGACCAGGATGCTGAACTTTGCATGGTAGAACTTGTACTGACTGTAATGAAGGAGGAATATGCACTAATGGCTGAAGGATCTGTATTCATAAGTTGGCAACAAGTCAAAAGAGATGAATAAAAGAAATGCAATATATAAAAGAACGGGAATATTTCCAGAGAAAAGAGATTAATTTCTTTCAAGCTACAGCCTCCAGATGTGCTGGAAAAGGTACAGTTTTCCTAAACTCAGGGAACACAAGTCTGAAAACCTTACTGTGCAATAAAACTGCTTCGAGTAATATTGCAAATGAAGTAAGGCAGTAACTGAATGACATTAGACACACTTGTCCATACTTAATCCACCTTAAATCTTAATAAATCATAATCCTAATGAATCTTGATTTATTACACAACTTTATACAGCAGTCTTATATATCCAATCTGTTTCTTTTTTCTGGTGCTTACTGACACTTTCTGAAGTACCATAATTGACCAAGACTTGTAGATGCTGGAACATACAAACAGTGGAACTGCCAGGACAGAAAGCATTAAACTCTGCCTTGTAGCATCCTGGATTTGAACCAACCTGAATTTTGGGGCTGCTGCAAAGACTTTCTCCTTCTTCCTGGACACCTGTGGTTTTAGGAAACCCATAAAACTTATAGGCAATTCTTTATGTAGCTGTAGTGGAACTTTCTTTCCATACTCTGCCAGTTACACTGGGCAGAGCAGCCTGATCAAAGCTATGATCCTGGGTTTTTTTCTCCTCTTTGCTCATTTTCTACAAATGAATTTTGACTGCCATGAGAGACCTACAGAATTTTTGCAGAATGTCATTAATTAAAGATTGAAAAAGTAAACTCTTTGCCTTGCATGGTGACAGAAGTCAAGTGACATGTAATTCTCTTTCCAGTCTCTCTAAGCAATCCCATAATTTACACACATCCCAGTAATCAAAAGGGCAACTTCAAAATGAGCTTCAGTGCTCCTTAGGAAGAGAATGTAGGTTTAATTATTCAGAGTTTTTTTAATATATTCAGGTCACTGATCTACCAAGGCCTGTTTCTCAGGAATATTCTTATCATCCACAGGAACTGCATCGGACTGAGAATTTGCAGTTTAGGGTCACTAATATCATACAAGTTATATGGGCACGATTGGGAGTGACCACTGCAAGCCATGAGAGGAAGACAAACTCAGTGGTAAAAAAGAGGAAGTTGGAATAAAGGTTGTCTGAGAGTTTAGAATAAATTTGGACAGAAATAATTTTGTCCCAAACACGCCTGACTGCGGCCAGGCTATTCCTGTGGTTAATGAGCAATCAGGGTGGTGCATGGGTGAGTGAGTGGGTGCCAGTTGTGGAACTGCAAACTGCAGGGGAAAACCACGCACAACTGCAGCCCCACACAAACCCTGCCCCGCTGCCTGAGCTAATGAGCCATTTCCTTGGGATAAATCACGTTATTCACTGGATGTTTCGAGCAGCTAACAGGCCCGATCCTGCTGCTGATCCTTATTCAAACTGGTGCTCAAGGAGAATTAAATTCTGTATACATTGAGGGAACAATAGAATGAATAATGAGATTTCACACGTGAAGTCACTGCGGGATAAAGAGGCAACATAACTCAAAAAAATTAAAATTCATCATAGTGAATATGAAGCATTTGTTGTTTGTTTTTGGAGGAAGAAGCATTTGATCAAATGGTGGGAGACTGGATCTTGAGATAACTAGAAACTCTGTAATTCTAATGCTGATACTTCCTGATTTTCTTTTGGGCTTCAGTGTTCCTATCTGGAGCAAGATTTTGCTCAGATTACTGTACTTCCAAAAGCATTTTGATAGAGTTAGATATTAACTACACAGACTTTACAGTAACAAGGGTAATTCTACGGACATGTGAAAATCCCAAATAAAAGTTATGAAGTAAAACACTGTGGTTTTATGAGAGATGTTTTGGTTGAGATCAAAGTTGGAAAAGTTGCTCACAGAAAAAGTATCTAGAACTGCTAAAAGTGGGATCTTAAAATTTATCTTTGTCTTTCTGAACTGCTATTGATAAAAATTCAGTATAAATCCTCTGCAATATGTAGGATTACATATGTAGGAATTACTTCATAAAACATAGGGAAAAATTTATTTGATCCAAATGTTTAAAAAAATTAGCCAGTTTTTCAGGATGCATTTTGGAATGCATTTTGGCAATCCTAATTGATGAGACCTAGTTTAACAAAATATAGGGAAAATCAGTAATCAGGGCACAGGATGTGCAGTTTAATTACATTGGTGTGCATTTCTATTTGTTTCTAATGTAGAGGATCTATTGGTAAAATGAATGCCCATTTTGTGGTCTGTTATGCAGAAAATGTTTAATCCAGTGTTTGATTTACTCTGTTAAATCTTCTTTATTGAATGTGCTTATTCATCCATGCAGAATTGGGTATGCTGCTTTCTGTTAATATGACATTGCAATTAAATAGCTAAAGAGAAAAACATGGCAAGACATTTTCTCAAGGTCCATGAAATTCTCATAAAAATTATTCATACTTACATATTTCACTTCCACATTTGCTGATACTAAAACTGCAAACTTCGGAGAAATATTTTGGTGTTGTGTGGGACTCACAAACCCTGCAGTTAAATATCCTGAATAATCATTTTTGCCAAATAAATAGTACTAAGGAGGATTTCTGGTCCAGTGGATAATGACTGTCATCACGAAATAGGATTGCACTGATTGCATCTTATGAATGAAGCTAACAGGAACTCACAGCACCAAACAACAGCATTTTGTGGTGGGATAAATACTTAAGCACTTGAAAAACAGTAAGACATTGACAGTGAAATAGCTCTGCTCCAGTGCAGTCCTAGAATTATATTAAACAGTAACAAAAGGGTTTCGTGATGGTGTTACACTTTCCTGAGTGTGCCTTGCCTCAGTAGGAAAAGGATGTGCAAGGGGAGTTTGTTTTATCTCATCTAACCAATATAGTGATGCTTTGTTCCTCAGCACAAGACATTTAGGTCAGAGATGATCCAGCACTGTGAGAATTCTGCAGCTATATTTCTTTTACATGTTAAAAAGTAGAAATGACAGCTCCGTCCACAGAATTGCATGGGAGCTGCAGAACAGAAATTTTAATCAAAATCTCTATGGGACAGTTGGAAAAGTAAATATAAGGAACACAAGATTTGATTTTACCCCTTTTCTATCTGAATTCCTAACTCCTAATTTTCTCTGTCACATATTTATCAGCACGGTGATTGAGTGCTGATGTTTAAAATCTCTGGTTTTTGTTCTTGCATTGCTGGATGTTTCCTGCTAGGCTGTTTTCTGTGCTGCACTCTGCTCCAGCACGTCTGGCAGTACCACAGGGGTAATGTGGCCTCTGGTTTCCATTAGTCACTTTTTACTATTTTCACTATTCTTTTGCTATGTGAACAAGGAGCTCATAATAAGGTGTTAACAGGCTGCTAGCTGGTTTATTGTTATTATTGATTTAAGGCGCTAAGACTTTAATATAATCATACACAATGAATAATATTAAGAGATTAGTTTAAAGCCGTATAAGCCATTAAATGCAAAATAAAAACTTTCCAGAAATTTCCAGCATATTCTGGCACAGGTGTTCTACGCTGGATTATTTTGCCGACATTGCTGTATGTGGCTTTTTCAAACCTGTGGTTTCAGTCTTGCTGTTCTTACACTCACACTGGTGCTATGGGAGGGGCAACTCTGAATCAGGAGATTCTGGATTTTATCCCTGATTCCACCTTTTCTTTGTAAGGTGAAAGAAGATGCTGAGCAAGACTACATGTGGCCTTGGGCTTCAGAGGGAAAAAAAGAGTTAATGAATGAGTTGAGAAAAATAGAGAGGGTTTTGCATGCAGAGAATATAGTAAAATCAAACGTGTATCACTGTTAATTAACAAGAAAGGATATAAGATTAATGACTGATACACTTTCTAACACACTAATAACGTTCTTTTTGAATCTGTGTTCAACCTGCTGGCTAAAGGAAAAAATACTGCAGTTGGGGGTAAGGGAACTTTTAAAAATAATGATGAACATATTTTCTTGGATATATTGATAAGGAGCGGTGAGAAACAAAATTGAAGAAACAATAGAAATAGTTTTGGAAACAGTGAATATGCAGGGGAAATAACAAAAGTGAAATTTGTTGTTTCTGAGGAAATGGTCATCCAAGAAACTTCAGTGGAGTTCTGGGAGGGGGTGGTTTGTGTTGGAAGGGACCTTGAAGCCCATCCAGTGTCACCCCCTGCCATGGGCAGGGACACCTTCCACTGTCCCAGGTTGTTCCAAGCCCCGTTCAGCCTGGCCTCGGACACTGCCAGGCATAGGTAATCCAGAATTTCTCTGGGCACCCTTGTGCCAGAACCTCCCCACCCTCAAAAGGAAGAATTCAGTAACTTTTTCCTCAAATCGACCCGTAAGTCATACAGAAACACGCATGATTGCATTGAAGCGATTTGCGTTTGGCTCAGTAGGCGGAAGGCCGCCACGTAACTGTAGTCAAGAATCTTACTGATGGATGTAGGTGCTTGTATATGTACGTATGTTCCCTAGTGCATCCTGCAGCATTCCTGCACGGCAGGTAAGGGCTCATTCTGTGGATGAGCAGGACAGCAAAGGGCTGAAGGATNCGGGGACGTCCCCGCACAGGGTCCGGGCACTCGCAGCTGTAGGGCTGCTGCTCACACTTCAATACCCAGATTTGCTTAGCAATGGAGTTATCGCGGAGGGCCGTGTGGGGCTGGCCTGGGAGCGGATTGCCAAGACCTCCGGCCCTGGGACCGACCACGAACCTCCTGCCCCACACCTGAGATCAGGGCTCCTTTGGTGCCTCAGAAAGCCTTGTCTGACTGACTCTGCCTCCCTTGCCTGCCCTTATTCCCGAAATACCATCCTGCTGGTCAGGTTTGCTTCTGTGCAAGGAAAATAGCTCTGATCTGTCTCGTTGCAATGTATGTGCCATAAGCTGATAATATATTTTTTATCATATCTTGCAATACAAGTAGTTTTCAGTCTTCAAAGTTGTTTTTCTAATCTCTATGCCTGCTTTATAAATAACACAGAACTTTTTGAGTCTTTCTCATTAAAGCACATTTCTCTGTCTATGAATGACTGCATATACCAGACACTTAATTCTAATTTTTCTGCACTTTCTGTATCTTGTACAAGTTCCTCCTGTTCAGGTGAATAAAGATGGAGACCTGGAATGTCTCCGTGTAGCTTACCACAATGTAACTACAGGAGAAAATTTTAAATACTCCTTCTGAACTAAGATTCTTGCTGGTTGTGTGTCAAAATCTTGAAGTATTGAAGTAGATTTCTGTTTGAAGAACCCAGTGACAGTGACCTGGTTCAGACTGGTCTTGTAAGCCCTCCCACCCCCCACCTTCAGTTCAGCAGTGAGCTCTAGTCTTTAAATGCATCACTGTTTATAGGTCCCAAATTTACAGTCAGATTCTGTTTGCCTTTGTATAAAGCTCAGGGTGTTGTTTGGAGCACAGATAGGAAGACACTTCTCAATGTTACTGTTTTCCATGTGAAATTTGAAGCTCTGTTTTTGGAGTTCACTACTCTGTCAAATTTTGTCCGTGGGATTTAAGATTTCTAGCAATTTGGAATGGAGTGAATGAGTTTCTCAAATTGCTGATTTCAGTGTTCAGCAGAAAAAAGCAATCCCCATACACTGTATAATTGTTTAAAAGATTTCTGATTTATATCTGGAGTTTCTGAGTAATTATAAAACCATACGGCCCCTGTTTTTGACCAAAACTCTGCTAAAAATGTAAAATTTAAGTTCTTGAGCAGATTAAGAGATCTCTTCTGTGTCTTAACCCTGTTCTGTGGAGTGGCATGTAGTAATGAATCTGACATTTTCACATGTGCTCAGATTTGAGAACATTCTGAGTTTGTGAGAAGGTTACTTAATAGGGAGAAGCTGAAGTATGAAACTCTAAGGGTGAAATCTTAAAACACTGTGTAACTTCTGTGATTTTTGGGGATGATCCATTCTTTACTGCCATGAGGTAAATAGTGTTCATGCAGCCAATGCAGAAACTCAGAGGTTTATGAAAATGATACTAATGTTAAGCTATGTACTATTTTAGCCACTAAAGGAACAAGAACTACCTGTGCCAGAGAGAGCAGGGCATGTGCAGCCATCAAACCCAATCTTCCCTGCTTTGGAGTGAGGTGTGGTATTGGGAGCTTTGATGTTGAAGGAGGGAAGTTCTCTGAGCTAAATTCTCTGAAGTACTGCTGCATGTGGAGGTGTTGATTTATATTAAAGGATATATTTTTGACCACCTGTAGAGAGTACTGCTATAACTAATTCCAAGATTCTCAGAATTTGCACTTAAGGAATTGTTTTGTCTTTGCATTCCTTTTTATTAAGAACATCCATAAGTGGAGATTGTCAATGATGACTGACTGAGGGCTTTTTAGTCTGTATTAAATTTCTCAGTACGGAAGATTGTTCAGAGTAGAACTTTCATCTGCATTCTCTTTGGGAAGTGACTCCTGAGGGATTATCTTAGCCTAGTCTTCAACTCTCTGGTTTCTAATGCTGTCACCAGTGCTGAGTGTACCTATGAATATGTAATTGTCATACCATAATAACCAGAATGTTTGTGTTTAGTGGTATTTTTAATGCACAGTAGTAATTGCATTAATTTCTGCATGTGTGGCCTTTTCCTGCTTTTACAACTTGTGCATCTATTAAATTTAGTAATTAGATTGAGTGGTAACATAAGATTTG
This sequence comes from Drymodes brunneopygia, assembly GCA_013400955.1. NCBI lineage: Eukaryota > Metazoa > Chordata > Aves > Passeriformes > Petroicidae > Drymodes > Drymodes brunneopygia. Next base: position 472,249 of record VZTZ01045548.1, on the reverse strand, counting down.
GATTTGTTTTTATTACTTACTACTGTTTCCCTGTAGTAAGCTTAGAGCAAATGGAACCTCAACTAAATTGTAGTCATCAGTGCTTCAGTTAATGTGTAGGTTCAATTAATTCATCAATATTGCTACGGGAAAAGGAAATTCTCTTTTTTAAGAAACTCCTTTTCCTTAACTCAGATATTTTATTGCATGAGAAGTTTAGAGCAAGGTAGATGTGGGTACAAAAATACTCATCCTGGTGGGTACAGCAGCTAAAATTTCACTACTATCATGGAATTTAAATCCATAGTTCTAAAGAAAACGAGATTATCTCATGACATGAAACTGGTGAGCATATCTTGAGGTTTTTGATGGCCAACACAATATGAGAATTAAAGCTGTTATGTTGTTGTTTTGCTCTACTTCCTTTTTTGTTGCAGCCTTGAAGTCACTCTCCCCTCCCTGTCTCCTCCAGTCTCTCATATCCTGCTTTCCTGCTTTTTGAGTTCAGTGCTGTGCTCAAATTATCCACCAACCAGGCAGGAGTGGGTTTGTTAGATGATTCTTGGCCAAAGCAGATGTTACTCAGGATCATCAGTCCTCAGAGCAGGTCTGCTGTATGGGAAGGTCTCTCCTCTGTGATGTGATTTTTATTGGTCCAAAAGCAGAACTGGGAATCAGGCTTTTGTCCTCAGGCAGTTGTCAAATAAGAAAATTCGTAGGCAGAACATTCAGCAGTGTTGAGTTTAGGGCAGAAACCCCTGTAGGTGCCAAGATTTGCAACTCTGTGGCTGTGCACAGTGGTGTGAATACAGGTGCAGGGTCATGTTTACCTAGGAATTTCTTCAGGGAATTGGGTTGTATTCAGTCTTGACTTCTTTTCTCTGACACTCCCCAAGACCTGTGTTAACTGCTGGGAAAGTTGTAAAGGATATGGCCTTTAAAAGGTGTTGTATTCACAAGTTTGTCTGCCAGTAATTCTAATTTTTTTCTAAAAAGGAGTTATTCTTTATAAAAGCAGTCACAGTAAATATTCTAGTTCTGTGCAATTTTCTTTCCGTTCTGGTTTTCTGTGGTTATAAATAACACATGAAATGACTTTCAAGGTAGAAAGCAGGAATCCATTTTGAAATATTCTATAAAATAAAGAGTGATTTATGGTTTCATATGATTTTGGCTGAAAGCACTCGGGCTTTGCCAGGTCATCAAAGTCCTGTCAGGAGAATCTATTATTTATTGTTCGATATGCTGGGAGTGGTGTAAGTACTTTATGTTTATCTTATGTAAGTGTAGTGTGTTAGGAAAAATCACTTCCAGATACTAACACAATTTTAAAAATATACCTTAAAAAACCAACCGGAATATTACAGATGGGAATTTTGAAGTTAACACTGAAGAGTGGTTTAAAAAAAAAATAATTCCTAATGGTTTTATTGTTGCAGGATATTTTTAGAACGTGCCAAAAATGTTTTTTGATACCTCTTCTGGGCTGATATTTTGGTTACATTACCTTATATAACTGCACAGTGTTCAGTTTATATCAGCAGCTATTTAGAGTTGATGAAAGCTCCATGGAAAACCAGCTGAAGATGGATATTTTTTTACATCAGTGGTCATTGTGGACTAACACAGTGGCACTGACTTGTAATGTTGATGTCTGGAAGAAGGAAATAGACCCATGTTTTTATAATCCTTTGTAGATAAGTCGTTGCCTGTCAATTTAAATGTCGAACAAAATGAACACTGACTCACAGTCCTGTCCGGTGTCCTGTGTGTGTGTGTCCCCCTTTCATTTTTGCAGTATTCTCCAAATGTAAATGTGCCTTTATCTTCTTTATTGATTTTTTTCAACCTGACTAAAATTAAGGGGTCATGTTCTGGTCTGACAGTCTGGATTTTGAGTTGTAGCAGAGGTACTGTGAAAGCTGCCTGGGAGGTTTGGGCTCCCACTGGTACCTCAGATAGCTTTCTTTCCCAGATACTGTGCAATGTCCCTGGCTGCTCTTGTGGGAAAACTCATTGTTCTGTGAAACCCTTTGTTGTCCTTCTCAGCCTGTTTGTTTCTGCAGATTTTCCAGATTATATTGCTGATCTTACAAAATCAGAGCCTGTAGGACTCCTGTGACCCTACTGTGAAAAATACAGAGTAGGTCATCTGCATATCAAGGTGAAAAACTCCTTTAGAAAAAGGCTTAGCAAGGTACTTTGAAATTCTGGTCAGAATGAGGAACAGTGGAACACCAGGTTTGTGTATCCCAGTAGGAAATGTGCTTCCACTGCCTGGGGAATGCCAGAGAGCTGAGGGTTCATTCCTCCTGCAGGAGCTGCTCTCTGGATCTGTGCCAGAGCACCCTGTGAGAGACAGCCCCTGCTGGTACCCAGGGAACTACCTGCAACTGCTGATGCAGGAGGAGAAACTTCCTAAATATCCCTTTGTGTATCCTTACAGTGTAGGAGAAGACAGTTTTTGCTTGTGACTTCTTTCTTGACCAGTTACATGTTCTACTTTTCTTAGTGGGTCGGCATGTCTGTGTCATACTCTGTAATGCAGAAGTATTTTCTGATACAGCTCTGCAATATGAGCAAATATTAAAATGAATCAATTTTAATTATCTTAAAATATTATATACAAGAAGTATTTTAATTTGCAATTAAATTATGAAATGCTTTTAAAGTTTCACATGTACCAAAAACACACCATGAGTATTTTGTAGTGAGCTCCTCCAGAGTCACTTGCTCTTCTCTACTTAGAAGTTCAGATGCAAACAGAATTTATTGCAGCTGGTCAACTGTCTGACTCCAGAAGATTGTTTTGAAATTGTCTATGTTCCAACATTTTTATGTATTTCCCTTCAACATTTTATATTATGAAAAAGCCATTTGTGATTTATTTAGTAGATGGAGTGAAGCAGATTAAACATTTAAGCCTTTTCAAGATGGATCTTTTGTAATTCAGTAAAAACTTATCTGGATGACTGCAAAATGGTTTGCAGTGAACAGCTCCAACACCAAGATGCTCCCACAGCAATGAAGCTGTTTAGTTTAGAAATTGCTCGGGGCAGTGACTGGGTCCTTTTCAAGGCATTGCAAGAGGCACTGGAGCAGCAAGTACAGCTGCTAAGCAGGGGACAGCAATGTGTAAGCGTAAAATTAATCACTGGTCCCACAGAGGTGAATTATAACTTTTCATTATTTTGTAAGACTTTAGAAATTAATTGGCTTTTAAAACTGAAGAAAAAAAGTTTTTCATCTTAGCGGTTGTCTCAAACTTTAATTTTGTTGTATTGAAACTAAAAATAGAAATGATTTTTTGATAACTAAGTAATTTGTAGCCAGTTCCTCTGTTTCTTTTTTACTTCTAAAACACTATTCTTAAAAATGAGAGTATGGTTGATTTTGTTTCATAGTGAAGCTCCAACAATTCATGTAATGGAGATTATCTTGGTGAGGTTACTGGAAATAACCAGATGCAGACTTCAAGGTCAGCTTGCAGCAGCCACCTCTGTAAGATTTATTGAGATAAATCTGCCTGTTCCGTACCCAAGAAGGCTGGGATGGAGACACTGCTCAGGCAGTGGCAGTGAGCAAGGGCTGCCATAGGGGACTACAGATAAAATGTGTGTTCATCACAGAACTGTCCTGAACCTGCTGTGTGCTGCCTGCTGGGGACCCTCCTGTCTGCAGCTGCTTCTGAGGCAGCCCGGGAGCCTCTCCCAGCGCTTCCCAGGGCGTTGTACAGAAACATTGGTACAAACCTCACGGTGGCCACGGCACCATGTTTGTTAGCTTAATTAGAGCCTAATTATTGTTATAATTCAGTCTGCTTGCCACTTTGTTTCTTTCCAACGGCAGCCAAACGCAGGAGGACGGGTGTGCAGTCAGCATTGGCCCTGGAGCAGCACTAGAAACAATCCCAAGTTGGTTCACTTTGTCTTTGCAGTGTTCCAGTGAGGCAGTGAATGTAGGGCCTGCTTGGTGGTGTCAAGTACCACCTATGAAATTCCACCTGGAAGAACATGTTAGCAATCCAGACATCACTAATGAGTAAAATTGCTAGTTTTGTACTTGCTTTCATATCTGTGTGCAGATGGAATGTCCTGCCTCACTGACATTTTAGATTAATATTTTCTTGAGAGGCCAGAGAGGCTGATTTAATACTGCATCTGATTAATGGGGGGTTGGTAAGTGGAGAAAAAAAGGCAGTGGCTTTAAGGAATGGTGATAGAGATTCCAACTGGTATTAACCGATCCTCCTTCAGGAAGGAAAACTCTTTGTCTTTGTTCTTCCTGGTAAGAGAAATGAGGTGCAGGACAATTTACCATAATGCAAATATTTCACATGTAAGCATTCTAAGGGGGGAATATGAAAGGGCTAAGGAGCAAAGAAAATGTTTATATTTCTTGGTAACAAGCTCTGCTATTTCTGAATTGTTTCTGCCTCAAATACAATGAACTTCTGAGTCAGTTAAATTGATACAAGAATTGTATGGATTCCTAATTCTTCCACATAAATCCCTTTTATGCTGCCAGATGTTTATGTATAACACACTGAACTCTGGATCTGTTGCTGCTTTCTTGTGGTTGGATCATGCAATTCCTATTCAGACTTCTTATTTCCTGCTAATACCATTACAAATCTAAAAATTGTTTGGATTTGGAACCCTATTTGAGAAAATGTTCTATTGCAGTAGCCCTTTTCAGATATTTCAATAAGATGGATACTATCTTTCATAATAATTAATATGTGTGCTAACTCAGTAGGAAATCGTTGGTTATTATTAGTTTTACCAGAGGGCAATGATGATTCAGTAATTGGATTGCTGAGTTGGATAGTACCGTCTAGGAATTTTTTAACAATAATCTAAAACAAGATGTAGATTCTTGTTGCAGTCTTGGTGTTCTTGGTGATCTACGTTACTGGATCCAAATCATTACTCAGCTGTCTGTTCACAGACATTAAACATCAGGAGTGATACATGTCCTTAATCCTTTAGGCTGGCCAGACCAGCAGCTGTCTGATCCTCAAGAGGAATGAGTGGCAGGAAGTGTTAGAATGATCCTTCATGGGGAAAAGAGCCCAGAGATATCCAGGTTTATTTACTCATTAGGCATAGGGAAAATTTTAGAATCCACAGTGTGCTCTGCCCTGTAGTGAGGATGCAGACATATTTCAAAATACAAATATAATACATTTTAGGGATTTTGACAAATCAAAGTTTAGAACAAAAGACTGTATCCAAATAGGAACAGTTTCTAAAAATATGTATTTCTCTGTTACTGAGTCATCTGAAGGGGACCTATTTTGCACAACTGTGTGAGCATCCTGTTGGAGACAGTTCAGCTTTCCATGCTCTCATTTCATTAAATTGCCATTTCTCTAAGCAGGCTTTTCCAACTTAGTTTTTTCCTGGAGAGAGAAAGACAATGTATAACTATATTGTAATTGTCCAGAGCTCTCTTTTTTGGAATAGGCTTCTGTTCAGTGACCACCATGCAATGCAGGTCACACATAGGAGTAACATTTGACAAAGCTGCCTCTTTTTCCTGTGCCCTTGTTTATGTTGGAGAAGAGAATTCAGAAACTAGTTCCATGGGACAGTCTTATTTATTTTTTGGGTTTCCTGAGGTATTGTCACCCAAGAACAAAGGGTCCAACTTCATCAGGTTGTTGGGAGCCTCTCCAAAAGGTGGGATGCACCAGCCTTGCCTTCCAGCTGCATTCCCACTCTTCCCAGTGGGTATGTGGGGGACCACGGTGTCTTAGAAGCACAGACTTGGTGAAGAAAATTGATGCCAGCTTTCAAGAGCGAGGAAGCTAATTCAGGGAACAATTTCATCCAAGGTTAATGGAAGAACAGACCTCCAACACAGTATCAATTGGATCAAGCTTAAAGCAATCAGTTATGCCCTGGTAGCTATAACTCGGCCCAGGTCAGCCAGGCAGCACTGGTGATGTTTTACAACATTTTCTCAGTGGCTTTTATCAATAAGGAAGGAGAAAACAAGTTTCTCAATTCCATTTCTAGAGTAATACTCTCTGTGCCCCAATGAGAGAAAGAAAACCTTTTTCAGGAACTCCAAAAAAAGAGTAGTTGTAGATTCTATTCCAGATAGTTTATAGAGGGAGCGAAATGAACCATTTATATAAACGTGGGGGACAGCTGAGTGTGGAGCTCTCACATAATGGCTATGTGCAGCCAGGGTCTTGTGTCAGTCCTGCAGTGTGTGCTACACTTGTATTTTCTCCTTGTCTCTTTGGTCACCATGGTCTGTGTTTTGAGCTCTTGCTTCTCAAAATTCAACTCAAAAGACTTCTGGCCTTTCTGGGCTGTGAAACAAACATCCCAGGAGCTGCTGCAAGTCTTCATCCCTCCTTCTACCCCTGAAGGTTAATTTTGTGTTGAACCTTCACTTGCCGTGGAAGGTCAGTGATGCAAAACTATTTTCACTTTTTCTGCTTTATCAATTCAGAGTAGGATTTTGTTTTTAAATCCATCAAGAAACTAATCATTAAAACCAGAAAATTTGCAGAGAAATTGTAGCTTATTTCCTGGAAAATTGTTCATGTCTGTCTCAAACCTCCTTCTTTGTATTGATACAAACATTTGTACTTTTAGACATCACTTTGGAACTGCTCTTCCAAAAACTGACCATTTATTTGATCTGAAAGGAGATAAGGAGTGGCAGAAGTTGAGTGGCAGAGGTTGCACCTCTTTATTTTGATGATTGTGTTGGCTTTTGCTGGTTGAAGTTTGTGAAACTGTGCTCTGGTGTGCCCAGCTCCAGGGGGTGTTTTCTAGACTGCGGTGTGTTATTGGTTGGTGAAGACACTGTTCCCTCTAAGGAATAGATAGGGCAGGCGTGGAATTCTGCTGGAGCTGATGTTTGTCATGGAGTGAGCCAGAGCAGATTGTGCCCTTCCACAGCTCCTTTTTCCCCTTCAGTTCTGTCTCTGTGGTTGCACCAGTGCAGCTGCTTCTGGTGCTGCTGTAAATCAGCTCAGCCAGACGCTCCTTTCACTTTCTTTAATCTCATCCCTTAATTGAATACGTGGCCTAAGTGTCTCCTAATACCAGTCCCTTAGCATTTTAATTGCTGTTCCTGAATTACTTGTTTAAACAGCCAACAGATCATTTTAAAAGAGATTTGAGAGAAAGTGCCACAGAGCTTCTTAGCTGGTGAGCTGTCCTGCTTTTCTGAACCTACTCCAGAATCCAAGGCATCTAATTGGTCGTGTGAAATCTGGTGAGTGGGAGCAGACATTCCAGAACAGCTCCATTTATTTATTGAACTCCAGTGGGATCCTGGGCCTTTCCAAGCATGCATTGCTGGTAGAGATACCACTGGCCTTTTGGTGTGCTTTTTTGCTACGTATTTTTCTAAATATTGTGAAAACACTGATTGGATAGAGTGTAATTGCATAATGTGGGACATTTTGATAGGGATACCACTCTTGGGGACCATCACAGTCTTTTATGTCAGACACTTTGAAGTGAAAACAAAAATACACAAAAATGCCCTCAGGTAATACCTGCCTGCATTATCAGGGATGTGGTTACAGAGCATCCCACTAAGCTCTAGCTATCATTGTGCTGGCAATTACTCATTCTGGTTATAATAGCAGAGTATGGAGAGAAGACACTGGTGCCAAGCTTTAACTCAGTGGTGTTTGCAAGTGCTATGTGCTATACAGTTATTTTAAAAAGAAAAAGTTGCATTCAGGAGGGTCAGCAAATGTTAAAGAGCACAAAATAGTGTTCATTATTTTAGTAGCATGAGACTGGTAAAAATTTCGGTGACTCAGATTTGAGTTGCCTGCTTCTGACCAAGTTCGACCATTTTTTCAGTTTTTGATATATCATAGCATGCTAAGTTCTAAAAACTGCACATGTCATTTCAGGTTTGCCTGAGTCCATTATTGCAGCAGCGTGTGCCAGAAGTGGCCAGAGAGTTCTTCATGTGGATTCGTAAGTTACTCCAGTCATTTCCCTTTTTGAGAGCTGAACTGACTGGAAGGGTTTCTGTGTCTCTGTCAGTGTGGGCTGCAGGACTTCTCTCTCTTCATCTGGCACCAAGTAATGTTATGCTTCTGTCTCTGCCTTATTTTGGGGGTGTTATTTCCATCAATAGAACAGGCAGTTTTTGGAAGCTAACTCAGGGATTTGGAACATCAGTGCTGTGGTGAAGGATGCTGTGATGGCTCCTTCTTTGCTGGAATGGCTGTAGGTTGAGTGCCCTTCATTCTCATTCCTGACAGTAATTATCCCATTCTCTTTGGTAAGAATGACTTGTATTATTTCAGTTTTTTGTTTTCATTGGCTGTCCAAGTCTGTAATAGTATTGGCCACTGGAAATTTGATTTCTGTTATCCATGCCTGTTTTTAGCTATGATGCATATCATTAGCGATGTATGTTCCCTTCATTAAGGATCAGAATTACGAATTCAGATTTTTCTCAGAGTGTAAAGAAATGAGATTTGGGGTTACTGAAATCCCTGTTAGATGTGCTATTTTGATTAATCTGTTGTTCCATACAAAGGCCCAAGTTAAGTCAGGCACCAGCTATAGCAAACATATATGCATAAAGTCATTGTTTATAGTTTACTTACTCTCATTACCTTGTGTACCTTGTTTTATTACTTTTAATCTCCAGCCATGTTTGCATTTATCACAATATACTGCATAGGTGATTATGGGAGATAGTTTTGAAGTGGCCTATTATAAAATACTGAGTTCTGGGTTTGATTTATAAACACTGTCCAAGCATTGCCATCAGCAGTAGCTAATCTTATTCAAAATAGTCACTTCACTGCAGTGTTGCCATAAATTGCTGTGGACTGATTTTAAACTGAAGTTAGCTTCTGCCAACTAGTAATTGAAGGAGCTCTATTTCTCTGTGCCAGCTATCTGTCTCAATAAACGTAAAATCTGTGGTTCTTCTCAGAGAGCTACATTTACTGTAGATATTAATGAGCTGTTGACATGTGAAAATTCAAGGATATTTGTTAAATTATTTAGAAAAGTAATTTGCAATTTAAAATGTGGAGATTGGCACTTAGTTTAAATTTGAAGCTGCTGGAGAAAGGTAGATCAAGACTAAAAGTGAATTACTTGAAGTGAATATGCTTCCTGTGTTAATTGTGCACATGACTTTCTCCTAACCCCTTGCTCAAGTTGCTGCTTTTGGTCCTTTGCTTATTTGTCTGTTTAGTTCTGTAACTCTGTAGTTATGCACCAGTTTGGTCACTGAGGATGGGACAGTTACGGGTGAGGCATGTTCAGCTACATTTTGGATTTGATTTTTAGCATTTGGAATGCAGTATTTGTAGACTGCAGTTTTATTGTCTACATCCTTCCCCATTGGCTTATTTCTTTTTCTGCATAGAATTTAATTTAAAGGCAAAGGAGGGTCAAGATGCAGAATTTTAACTTCTCTTCTGTGAGAAGCAGAAACTAGGCATGTCTTGCTTCTTGACACCCTGTTACCATTCTTATTTTTTGACTGTACTCTGCCTGTAGAGTACTTGAGTGTTCCTTGTGTCCAAAATTCTTTACCTGCTGTGCAATGAGGGAGCTGTGGGAGTACAGCAGCCAAAGAGCAAAAGAGTTGCTTCTCAAAGCAGGTCAATTTCTTGCCAGAAAAGTAAAGAAATTATTTCATTTCAATAAGAAAAACTAGGCAAAACATTCTTAATTCTGGTATCTTTTGAGCTTTTTTGAAGAAGTCCTTTTCCTGTTTCTTTGATTTAGGATACAATCTCACAGCAAAGGTATTAGAGAGTAAAACCTGGTCTCAGCTGGTCCATGGTAATTCCCTTTGGTCATGTTCATATCCCAGGATATAATGGGATGTAGCACAAGTGACTGCCCCCATCACCCACCCTTTTGCTGGGCTGAAGGATCTCAGGAGCTGTTTGGGTTAAACCCCTCCTCCTGGAAGTCAGGCAGCTCCTAAACACTATCACTGGGCCAGAGTGGGAATCTTGCATACATTTGCCTGTGTACTAATAGGTAGCACAGGGAACTTTATGGGTTTGAACCATAAGTCATTTTGTGTTCAGATCCTTAAAATCGATGTGGCAGTGACTTCCTGTGCAAAGGACAGCTGCTCTGATGGGTCAGGACTTCTTGGTGGAAGATCAGATGCAGGGCAAACACATTGAGGCAGCTCTTGGGGGAAATCATGAGGCATCAGCAGCTTCTGTCCAGCCAGCAGCAACTCTGAGTGTCACCATGGGGGCTGACACAACCTGGGAAGGGCCAGCTCCTGAACAGGCACAGGCCATGAAAAGCTTCTTCTGTTCCTACTCAGGTTTTAGTTGTGATCCTGCTTTCACAAGTGTGCAGTTTCTCAAATTGGAGTCTTGCTGCGGAAGGACACATTAGATATTCCCTTGGTTCAGATTCAGATTGTTAATCAGTCAGAAACAATTTGTGAGTTCAATGGTCTGGATTGGAATTTGTCAATTTTTTTGAAAATGGTTCTAGTAACTGAAGAAAAAAATCCGAAGTTAATGTATGAGAAGAGACAAGCTTTCTGCAGAGGAAAAATTGTACTTAGGCTACATTTCCAGAAGTTTGCAAAACTTTTTTCTGCTGTTAGCTCTGAGCTGCAGATTAGAGATTTGAAAAAAGTGAAGGAAAAGGAGCAATGTTGTGATTCAGGTGAAATCCAGGTAGCACAGGAGTCTTGAGCAAATATAATTTAGGAAATAATGTCTGGTAGGGAAGGAAAACATCTATGCTCTGACTTGGTAGAAAGAGTATTTTTCACCTCTGCTGTCACACCTTCAAAATGCTTCCTGTTCTTAGTTAGGGGATAATTGAATTATAAACCTAAAAAAGGGAGAGAATATCCATCTTTGTAGTTTGCTAATACAGCACGAGAAGAGGGGAGCTTAGGCCTTGAGATTTTGGGACAATATTTTAGCTTTAATTAGGCTTTGATCTTGACCATTACTTTAAGGAATTCCTCAGTTCATCTTCAGGGCAATTATAACAAAAATATTTGGTTACAAAGAGCCCTAATTGTAAAACCATTAGTCAGCTCTTCTCAGAATTCCTCTTCAAGACTTACTATAAACTTTGCTCATTATGTCAGTAATCATGTCTCCTCTGTCTTCCTTCTGTAGTGTTTTCAGATGAGAAAATTAAGCAATCCTGATTCATCACGGAGTGCAGGGAAACTAATTAAAATTCCAGTACAAAAAAAATCTGGAAGTTGCTGCTTGAGGAGAAGATGAATATTTGAGGTGCATAACACAGCTTGGGAAGCATGCTCAGACAGCAGAGGAAAGGAGGGACAGCTGTGGCTCATTTTCCTTTGCAGAAGGGCTGTGCCACCTCCTCAGAAGGGATGGAGCTCCACAGGGGGGTCATGCAGTGCTTTGTTGCACACACTGGGTTGCCTCACCACTGCGTAAAAAAATAATTCCAAAGGAAAACACAGCTGATGAACAGAGGAATGTTCACGTGAAAGACGTCTGACAGCTCACAAATGAACTTTTGTAACTTTCTGCTAAAATAACGTTAATTCTCTTACTGAAAGTTCTAACTTTGGATGGCCTAAATGTGCATGACTTAATATTGGTGTAGATTCAAGAAATCCACTCCTAATTTTAGGCAGGTGTTTTCTGGGAATTCTGTGATCATGGCATTGCTTGCTCCAACAGCCATATATTGTATTCCATATTCAAGAAACTTGCAACCAGAGCAGCACATTTCCTTAAAAATCAATCTTCATGGCCATGGTTTTTGGAAATCCAAGAAGTGACAGATAATACACAGATACTGAACTTCTTATTCTGTGGAATCTGAAGAAACATGAAGAAATTACTGTGCACCATTGACAGCTAAAACAAAGTTGGGAGTTATCATCACATGCAACTGTCAGTGTCTTTTAGAGATTGAAATCTCACAGAGTTGGGCATTTCATAGATTTAATCCTCATTGCTCTGTGTTCTGTGGGATACCGAGCTTGGGTGAACTACTTTTGTAGTTCACCCAAGTCATTCACACAAAGTAAGGATGAACTCCTGTTAGAGAGGATTGGAATTCCTGGTTGGGAGGAATCTGCAGTTGGAGCTGTCCTGCTCAGAATCCCCACACTGCAGGGTGTGGGCCCTGCCTTCCCAGTGCAGGGCTGGAACACCACGATCCTGTGTTGGAGCCACCTTTATTCAGTGGTTTTGTTGTCTTTGCAAAAGATGTCCTATTTATGTTCTTCACTGTTGCCTCGCAGGAGCTGAAAGACTTTTTTAGGTCAGTTTGTAGTCAGGAGCAATTAGGCCCTGCTCAGCAGACATCTGTCCTTCATATGCTAAGTAAGCACCGTGGTCCAGAGCTGCAGCCTCTGGTGCTGGATCAGGACTGACACTCCTAATGAAGTCTTTGTCAGGGCAGATAAGCCCTGTCAAAAGCATCCCATCGTAAATCTAGTCAGGAGAATCTAACCTGAATTTAGCTTTTCACTGTTATCACACTGATCTCTACAGTTTAAAAGTGGAGGAGGTTGTGATAAGATTGATTTAACAGCCTTCACATTATTCTTTAAAATGCAAACCCTATCTTCCACTCTGCATTTTATTTTTTTTTTAATTATTTTTTATTTTTTTTAGTGTATGCAATAACATTAGCTATCTGTTCAGGAGGATATTTTTTGTATCTTTCAGGCTTCTGAAGTGCCAGTACACATTGGCAGAAAACAGAGTTAAATCCTGAAATAAATGTTTTATTTTGCAAGAATTGGTGACTTTTTAAAATGTAGTTGTTCTATTATTTTTGTTCTCAGCATTGTTAAGCATTTAAGATGTGCTATGCATGACAGCAAAAGCCAAGTAATCCAACTGATGTTTAGAGAAAGATTGGTAGAGAAATTTTAAAAAGAGAGCAGAGACTTTCTTTGATTAACAATAGAACTGTTAATTTTCTGTGATTTAAAAGCAGTAAATAATCTTTTTCAAGCAAGAAGGTGGTAAATAGAAACTGGGAAGTGCTCAGGGAGGGATGATCACTGTACAAATCAGTTCCTTTGGCTCCACCTGCAGTACATGCAGTTCAATAAGAGTTTTGCCAGAGCATCTTCACAGTCTGGAATAGGATAATATGTTGTGTAAGCAGCAGATAAACCATAAACTGCACTTTCCTTTATTTGACATAATGGATAAGAGAGCCAGTCTTGGCCAAGAAGCACTATTATCTCTATTTTCCTTTTCTTCACACCATCCTATGTGTTTTTCTCAGCATTTTCCATTTACCCTCCAAATAATTTGATTTTGGACTGTACTCTGTTTGGTCAGAGATGCATACAATGAGGAAAATGGAAATTTTGCATTTCATTAAGAGTTGTAAAATACTAATTTTTATCTATTCTGCATCTGAAAAATCATGCCGTGGAAAATGTTTTGGATGTATCAGACTTGCTTGTTTTTTCTTTAAATCTGGAAAAGCTGTATTTTACCTGTCGAACAAGTTTTCCTTCTGTTTTTTCTTTACAGGAGAAATTACTATGGTGGAAACTGGGCCAGCTTTAGTTTTTCAGGATTATTGTCCTGGATTAAAGAAAATCAGGTAAAAAATTTCCCAAATTGCTTCTTTTAGGCCTCCTTAACATTAAATCTCTGTTGTTTGCATGATTTATTACAAGACAAATTCCCACCTTGCTTTTGCTCTTTGGTAATTTGACAGATCAAAGAGGTTTGGAGTTCCCAGCTTTGCTGGTTGAGCCTCACCCATCTGGCCTGGCAGTCTGAGGCTCTGATGTGCCTGGGTTGTTAATCTGATTGAGACCAGCCTGGTGCTCAGCCATACTTCTGGATTCTTGAGCTTAAAGAGAAGCACCTACACCATTGTTTCAGTTCTTTTATGATAATCTGCTCTTTTCTATTTCGTCTTTGGTTCTTTTCCACTCTGATGTTTCAGCCCTTTTGTTTTTCTCGTTTGCATTCAGCTGATTCTTCTTTAGAGGGAAAAAGGTGGGTGCTGGAACCTTCCATTGAAATGTCCTGTAACCAGGACAAAAAGATGAATGCAGACAGTGTATTTTTCAATGGCCAAAGTTTATCTGATTCCTGGCAGTTCACTGGAAATCTTTAGGGAGGGTATTTGTTCAGGAGATGGAGCACTTGGGCTGGATTGGCAAATGGCTGCTCTGTTATTTACGGAAATGCTCGGAGCCTGTTGGGCCATAGAAGATGGAAGTTCCTCAGCTCAGGCTCATGCCTGTTCTTTACACTGTGCTGCCTCCTGGCATAATCAGGGCACTTGCTCAGTGCCAGAGCTTCATATTCTATGGGTGCTGGTGAATGCTTCAGAGATTCCTGCATGCACAGATTAATAAAATCCCCCAAATCACCAGGTTTTTCCATATGGTCTCCATTCAAAGAGTTTTGTCACAGAATCTGGAACTACCCTGGCTGTGGCAAACCTGTCTTTTAGGAGATTGTATTCAAAGTTACATTCAACCCTCAACTAAAGCCTGTATTTCATGTAACACTGTATTTCAGATTACTAGAGTCAATGCTGTAGTACAAATGTTGGCATGCTGTAATAAAGTAACCAGCTCTGTTTTAATTCAAAAAATAGAAACAGAAAAAAAAATTAAGACAGTTAAGATGGTTTTTTTTCTTATTAGATAGTACAAATTATTTGTGACTACAGAGATTTATAGTTCAAGAACAGCTTGCACAGTACAATATGTAATTTTAAACTTGTTCTTTTAAGCAAAAGACAGATCTCAGTGATGAATGTGAAGACTGGAGAAAACTGATCCTCGAGGATGAAGAAGCAATTCCTCTTAGCAGCAAGGATAAAACTATTCAACATGTAGAAGATTTCTGTTTTGGCGAGTAAGTAGAAATGTAGAAACACATTATTTTTGTGTGCCCAGGGGTAAATGATCATATTGTGCTTTTGGTTTTTTGGGTTTCACCATGGTGCCATATTGCACATTGTCTCAAAAAGTAACCCTGGCCTTTGAAATGTTCCTCATGTCCTCGTGCTTTGTTGAAATCACTTCACTGAAACAACCTGATCCTTCCTAAATGACCTTTCTGTGTGCAGTGTAATTTGTTGGCTAACTTTGCAAGTTGGTGATTTACTTCTGAGCAAAAAACAGAAGTGTTGTGTTTGTAGATAGTAGTAATAACAGGCAGTTGTGCACTGCCTTCTATTAAATTTTTC
The DNA here is from genome assembly GCA_013400955.1 of Drymodes brunneopygia. Taxonomy (NCBI): domain Eukaryota; kingdom Metazoa; phylum Chordata; class Aves; order Passeriformes; family Petroicidae; genus Drymodes; species Drymodes brunneopygia. Next base: position 457,094 of record VZTZ01045548.1, on the reverse strand, counting down.
ATTCTTAATTTGCCTTAAAGCTGCTGTTCTCGTAGTCAAAAATTAAACCCCGAGATACATGTAAAATGAACTACATACAAAAGAGCAGGAGCACAAATGGACAGCAGTACTGTAACTATGAAATACTTCATTGTGCTAAAATAATAAAGTAATATTTTCCCCTTGTCCTTTTTATATGTAATGAATTTAACCTACTGAAGTTAAATCCACTGAATGTGAATTTAACTAACTGAACTGTGTATTTATTTATTTATTATTTTTATCTTCTGGATTTTCTGAACTGAACACTCTACAGAATTCAAAGAGGTTCTTTGAGATAGTTCTGTAAGTTTAACCTTGAATCCCTTAGAAAATACCATAGGTAGCTAAATGAAATGCTGACACATACTCATAGAGAAATACAGCTTTCTTTCTGTAAACATCATAAGTAGGGGGAAAAAAGTCTGAATTACATGAATACAATGTGAAGGTCACAGACTGAGACTGTTCCAAGGTTCAGTGCTGCACGGTGCTTGACTGGATTGCAGATAAAATGTAATGCTTATTTTAAAGCAGTAGCACTTGGATATTGTAATTGTCATCCAGTTGTCATAATAAATATTGTTCAGAACCAGGATTACATCACATGGAAAGGTTTCATAGTCTCTTAACTCTATATATGATTTTTGACTCCCAAATGAGTCCCCTAATGCTGAGATTTCACACTTAGAAGTGAGTTTATACTTGGGTAAAATTCTGCTTTTAAGCATTCAACTTGGTACAGTGCTGTCTGTCTTGGTCATCACCAAAAAAAACCCCAATTCCCCAAGGAACAAGGATAAGATTAATAAACCTGGCAAAGAAAAAGTTCTCCAAAAGAACTTCAAACTTTCTGAGAGTCAATTACTGTGTTTCTGACAATTTACATGTTCTGCCTAGATTCTGTTGTTTTTGCTTAACTTTTGTAACTCCTATGAAGTAACCATTAAACATTTATTTTGAAAGAATAAACAGCTGGGTAGCAGTATAATATACACAGTGCAAATCTGAAATGAATGGCCTTAGAACAAAGTGCATCCATCAAAGGGAAAGAATACTGTGTCTACAACAAGCTGGATTGAAAAAAGGCAAATGGCTGAAAAATAAATAGTGAACACCTGTGCTGAATAAATTAACCAGCTGGTTGGCAATTTTTCATTTGACCTATCTGAAGGGGTTGCTGTTACAAGGCATTAATAAGACACATTCATTTTAAGATATTCCTTTGTTAGTACCATTAATTGATGAATGGTGGAAGATAATATTCTAAATTTACACAACAATTTATCTGCAGATGTATTATTTTTTTGTGAATTAGGAGAAGAATTGTCTGTACAGAAGTTCAATTTGAGTCATTTTTATAGACAGTTCTTACATTATTCAGGGGTATTTGGTCCTATAGGAAGGATGTCATGAATTTAGATTATATACAGTTTTTAGGCTTTCATTATAAAAAGTGTGGAGCTGCAAATCGTGGAGATTTACGTATTCTTTAATGGGAAGTGAATAGAGATTTAAAATATGTAAATATTTCTGTTACACTGCTTTTCAGAGTGATATAGAAAAATACAGTGTATTATGAATCCAAGTTTATTTTGGTTTAAAAAAGTAATAATCAAGTATATTTAAAATGAGGTGAACTGTTCATTGAGATTGGGAGAAGGTAGAAAGAAAATCTTATTCTGAAATTTATGTTACAGAATGTGTTTTGGATGAGTTAAATAAAAGCTTCATTCTCAGTTACTGCATTAATGGCAAGAGCTTTTGTGGTTTTCACAAACACCACATTCCAAAATCCTAAAAGAAACCCCCAAAATTCAGATAGAACCCCAACATTTAATTGACTTCCATTTTTATTTGTAGCAGAGATTACTTTTTTTCAAAGCATTTGACAAAATACTTATCTTTCTTTGATATTTTATAGTTACTTAATGCTGGCAATGTGAAGCAAAAAGCCATAATTAATGTACAGAAACAGACTTCTCTCATTAGTGCTTCCTTATAGCAGTTCCTCTATTTCCCAGGGCAATATTTTTCCCCAGTCATGAGTTAAGTGCTTCCTGGTGACTGTACCCAAGCTGGGAGATTGCTTCCAAACTTTTCATGAGTCCATGTGAGCTCCATGACTTCATAAATGAGGAGAAAATTTTAAAAGATACCAGATTTTTGTTCTTTTCAAACGGAAATCCTGCCCCTTCTTCCATGTGTAAGGCTGCAGGTGTGTGAGGGAGAATTTTGGTGTGGATGCTGAGTAATTCCTTGCTGTTCCGGGAATTTTAACCATCCTGTTAATTCTCTGTGTTTGCAGGTCACCTTTAAAATCATAGTCCATTAGTTTTCAGCCAAGATTAAATTGTTTATTCAGTGCATTAATGGCTTGTGGTGTAAAGATAAAGAGATAGTTTGGAATTATTGCTGAACTCCTTTCACTTACAATGACACTGATTTGATTCATCTTAGCTGGTAGTGTAAACTAAACCAAGTTCAAAAGTCCTGCTTTCTAAGGCAGGTGTCAGTGAAGTTCAGCATAAAACAAGTAGATGAGATTAAGAATGCAGGGCTGATTTATAAGGGGAATTTTAAGAAATGTTGTGGAAGGGAAACAGGCTGTGCAGAGGAAAGGCTGTGTGGGAATGTCCCTCCTGTGACAGGCTGCCTTCATCCCCTGTGCATGGATTTGGAGTGCTTGCAATAAACAATATTGCTGCTTGAACAACTAATTAGAATGCAAGGTCAGAGTTGAAAATGGAATTTGAAAGTTTTACTCAAGCTTTGGGTCAAAGTGGTCTGGTTCTCAGTGGACCTGCTGGGATCATGGCTGCACAGGAGCTCAGTTGTGTAAAGCTTGTCTGTTTTCTTCAGGGCAGTATCTCAGCTTAATGCATGTTTGCATTTCAATTTCATGGGTTTTGATCCATAGGGAACACCTAATCCAGTTACTTGACTGTTTTTACTTCAAAGTACTCAATTTCTGTTCTTTCTGTAGCTGTTCATTGTTTTACCAAGAGGGCCTTGATTTTCATTTTGAGATCCTTCCATCTTTTGAGTACATGCAAAGTAAAAACTCAAATTTTTGTTGGGGTTTTTTTTCTCTTCAATAAGAATAGTCCTCTTGAATTATAGCTTTGCAGCCAAAGAACCAGAGTTTGTTAGTGGATGGAACACCTGATTTGGCCAGGATAAAGAAATTCTAGTGCTTTTCCTAGAAATGCTTGAGGGTTCTGTTCTGCCACCGACTGAAAACTTCAAACAAATTTTTAAGATTCTTCAAAAAGACTTTTCGCTTGTCTTTTTCCCCTCTGTGTTTTTAATCAGTCAGGATTCAGCTGAGGGTGTTGAAGAAGCTGGAGCACTGCCAAAGCTGCCCGTGTTTGGAGCCCCTGCTGCCCAGGGGGTTTCTCTGGGGTCAGAGAAGGAGAGTCCAGCAGCGGAGGGGATTTCTGTGGGATCAGAGAAGGAGAATCCAGCAGCAGAGGGGGTTTCTCTGGGGTCAGAGAAGGAGAGTCCAGCAGCGGAGGGGATTTCTGTGGGATCAGAGAAGGAGAATCCAGCAGCAGAGGGGGTTTCTCTGCATTTGGAGAAGGAGAATCCAGCAGCAGAGGGGGTTTCTCTGCGTTTGGAGAAGGAGAATCCAGCAGCAGAGAGCCCTGCAAAGGAGACACAGGCCCCAGAGCCAGAGCAGGCCCCGGGCACTGAGGCAGCTGGGGCAGCTCCAGGGGACGGGGCAGGAACAGCCCCTGGCAGTGGAACTGATCCCACAACAACTTCAGGCGACTCCGCTCCAGAACCAGCCAAGACGGAAGCTGCACCCTCTGAAAATGCTGCCCAAGAACCAAAGAAAATCACCTATTCCCAAATTGTTAGAGAAGGCAGAAGGTTTAATATTGATTTAGTTTCCAAGGTAGGAACTGAGTGATTCTTTTTGTATAAGTACATTTTACTTTGCTTAAAATGCTGACATTTGTTTTAAAAGCTTTCATGTTGAAGAGGGTGAGACAGCACCTTTGAGGCAGAATAGCCACTCTTGAGAAGTAAAAATTGTTACCCCTAAAACAAGCACAAACTATTTAATGTATGTTCTTAAGTGTTTTATAGCCAAAGGGATCAAATACCTACCTCAGAAATATCGCCATAAAAGTACATTTCATGAAATTTAGCGCTTAGTTAATAATTGCAAAATCTCTCCTTTTAAATAGTACCATTTAAAAATGATGTTTTTAAACAGGAAAAAGCAATCTGCTTGCAGATTTTTTATCTTTTTCAAGTATGTGTATTTTGCAGTACAGGGAAGTTTTTTTGAAGTTGAATGCTTCACTTTTCATATTCTGCCTAAAAAGATTTTTCAGACCTCTGGAAACTGAAAAAGAAACTTTCTTCAATAATTCATTCAGTTCTTTGTGAAGACACTGCAAAATGCATTATTGCAAACTTTGTGTTCCAAATGTCAATCTCACTTCCAAGCATCATTGCAGTGACATCATGAGCACTGGTCAGTGAGTGGTGGTTAAGCAGATAATGCTATTTTGTATCCTTTTTATCCTGCTGCTCTCCCACTGTGTGACATGGTGTTAACTGCAGCAAATCCCAGAAATTCAGGCGCAAGAGTGGTCAGCAGGGCAAGGCCAGGAGTTTGTGCTGGGATTTCCCTGGAGTTTGTGCTGAGATTTCCTTGTCACGGGAACATTGGCTCCCTTGTAGTGTCCTTGTAGGTGTCCCAGGAAACCTTTATCCAGACAATTCCTGTGTGATCTTGCAAGTTCTGTTCCTCTGGACCACAAGATTTTTCAATACAAACATTTTCAGTTCATGGGTGCTTTTCTGTCCGTTCTGTATTTCATCATATATTTGTTTCTTATAGAAACATGATTAAATTATATATGATAAAACCTTAGCTTGGGAGTTACGGAATGTTCCTGTGGCAAAGGTGACTCTTGGTTCAGGTGATTTAGGGAGCAGCTGGTGAGGATTTTGTTGGGTACTTCACTGATCCTCTTCACCCAGTGTTTCCTTTCTCCTCCCTGTGCAGTTGCTGTACTCCCGGGGCCTGTTAATTGACCTCCTCATTAAGTCCAACGTGAGCAGATACGCAGAGTTCAAAAACGCCACGCGAGTTCTCGCCTTCCGAGAAGGGAAAGTAGAACAGGTATCAGAAAATAATGTGCTGCACGTGTTTCATCTTCAGAAAGTCAACAAGCTTGAAACTGGGTTTTTTTGAGAATTTTGTGACAAGAAGCTGATTTTTTTTCCTTAATTATGATTTTAATTTCTGGAGGAAAAGGTATTTGCATGTGTTATATATAAATAGTAAAAGGAAATCAAACCACACAAAAATAAGGTTGTGCAGTCCAGTGTATTGATATAAATCTTTACCTCAGGCTGAATGTTTAGGCCATGATAGATTGGCAGTTAATTCTTGAAGATTCACAGGTTTTAGGTTTTAAGATTCTAACACAGACTTGATTTGTCTCTCTGCTGCTTACAAAAGAAGTCAGTGTGATAATGGCAACAGGAGATATTGGAACAGTTAATACAAACTATTGATAAACTCTGCAGTCAGAGATGCAAGTGAAATTGAAGGGAAATAGACAGGGAAAGAGGCTGAAAAGGATATAAAAGTGGAAAATTGGTAATTTTTATTATGTTTATAATAGAAAATAAGGGAAAGAAATATGTAAGAAAGTAACGATAATTGAAAACAGTAATTTAAAGTATTTGTTACTTAATCAGACTGTTTGATGCTTTTACATTCAGAATGTGGAAAGTATCTGAAATTAATAAAAAATGTTTTGCAGGTGCCTTGTTCTAGAGCAGATGTGTTCAACAGCAGACAGCTGACCATGGTGGAGAAGAGAATGCTCATGAAATTTCTGACGTTTTGTTTGGACTATGAACAGCACCCCGAGGAATACCAAGGTAAAGTCTCCTTGAACAGGGCACACTCCCTTCCTAGCAGTTCCTTCAGGGAGGCACAATTCTGAGAGCCCTCCTGTGTTTTCACGTGGTTTATTTGTGCAGATTCATTTTTTAAAGTATGCTTTGACTTTTTTGTGACCTTTTCACTTCAGTGTTAAATTCTTCTACTTAAGCACTTGCTCTTCTAGTTCCCACATCATTTATTATTTACATTTTTCTTTAACAGCAAAATTATATATTGCAGCAAGGTTGCAAAATGCTTTTTGTCATTTTTAAGTGTTTCCTCCCCTCCCCCAGATATTTTTTAAAATAATGTGGTGTATCTGAATTTTCTGGTTTTTTGGATACTACTTAAATCTTTACAACACATTACCACAAAATCAGAAATGGAGAAAACGGAATTTTTTTAACTTTGAAAGTAAATGTAATTTAATGCTCTTTTGTTGTAGAGGGCAAGTTCAAAGTGCTTTTTTCAACTGTTGGTTTCCTTAGATGAGAGGAAATCAGAATAGACTTGAGCTATAATGTGTGTGAAAAACAAGCATCAGGTCAAAGAGGGAAATCAGCTTAACAGAAGGAAGGTGCTTTGGGTTTGAGCTCTTCAGGGTACAGAGAATGAAGAGATGTCCTCAGTTCTTGCAGTCTAAAAGTAAACTAAGGCAAAAAGAAAAAATAAGTCAAAAAGAAGCAGTGAGGAAAGAGGAGTAGTTCCAGTACTGCCAGAAGTTGCAGACCAAAACATATCAGTGCTTTTGGAGCTTGGCAGGAGCTTGCCCAGGCAGTATTTCTGCAAGAATCCAGTGTTCAAAGAAGTAGTTGGGATACTGGTTTGATTACTTGAACAAGACTCTTAGATAGGTACGAACATCAGAGAAAATTATTAAACATATGCAAGAGAAAAATAGTCAGTATCAAGATCTGGTAAGATTAAGAAGCAGAGAGTCTGTAATGAACTCCAGAAAATCCTGAAGGGGGAAAAACTCATTAGGCTGAAGTGGTTTATTGATTACAGGTGATCTCAGTTTGCTGCTGCTGGAAGAAATGGAGGTGCTTAGAGTGAGGATATTGGTGGTATTTAGAAAATTTATTAAGTAAAAAAAGGAGGTGCCACATCAATTTTAAATGAATCCATTGATTCATGTACCTAAATAACATTAGATTTATTTTACTTCCAGAGTCAGTTAAACAGATTTTGTTCCTACATTTTAAAATAGCCTGAGAAGTAATTGAGAATATTTTGAGTCAGATTAGGCTAATGTAAAAACTTCAGAAATTTAAAATTGCTCCTGATGAGATCATTGCATTCGTGGGAAGGCACACTTTTAATAGGGAGAGTTCATGAGAGTGAAGAATTTTTTTAAGCTTTTTTCTGTAAAATGTGGAGTTACATAAGAATTTGGAAGTGAGGAAAACTTGAGAATTTTTTTAGAATTATTAAACAAAAAAAAAAACCTGTCATTTTATGACTTGCTGCATGGCTGTACAAAGAGCAGTAAGATCCATTTGTAATAAAGCAGTGGTTGAACAGAATATACAGCTTGAGAATACTGATCTCTGCATTGATGGAAGTGTTTCTGAATTAGTTAGCAATTTATCCACGACTGAAATAAGAGCAGATTTCTGAATAGTATGAAAGTATGCTATTGCTTAAATACAATCTTTTCCTGGAGAAAAATGTTTCAGTTATGAAGAGAACTAAAGTTTTTCAGAGAGGAATCAATGCCAACATGCTTTAAATGTCTCCTAGAATACTTGTGGTTCTTTGAATTTCCAAATGTGTCAGTAGTAATGTTATGTTAAAGGGAAGATGGAGTCCTTCATCCCTGTCTGTCTCATCCACATTTGTTTGTTGCCAGCAAGTCATCAAGTTGAAATAAATCTTGTACCTTCTCATCTCTGGACTGTGGAACTGTTTGAGTGGCTTCTCTGTGCATGAATATCCAGTCTGGCAGTGGCAGTGTGGATGCAGCAGTCCTGTTCTGGAGTGGGTGTCATTCAGGGGGAACATTTTGGGTACTTTACAGGAAATGTGATCCCAAGGCACTTCAATGGATTTTTGTCCATAGTTTCTCACTTTTCTCTCAGGATTGGAAAAAGGAGGTAGATCGAGTCCAGCAGAATGAGTAGGTGATGCCATTAGAGACCCATAGAGTGGGTTTGTTATCTTTTGAAATATTTTAACAGAGTGATATTTCTGTCTTCTGAGAAAACTCACTTTCTGGGAGTAGTTTTTCTAGCTTTCATTGACTTGGATGATCCATTTTCAGCAAGGTGTTGGAAAACTCCCTTGCCTTTGTTTACTGAAATCCAAAAGCTCTTGTTTGAGCTGAACACAGGAGACCATGCAGGTGTTACAGAGTGCTCAGTGCTTTGTGTGCTGTTCCCCCAGACTACGAGAGCAGCACCTTTGCTCAGTTCCTGCAGACACGGAAGTTGACCCCGAGCTTGCAGCACTTCATCCTTCACTCCATTGCAATGGTGTCAGAGACTGAGAGCAACACTCTGGAAGGTCTTCAGGCAACAAAAAAATTCCTGCAGTGCCTTGGCCGTTATGGCAACACCCCGTTCTTGTTCCCTCTGTATGGGCAAGGAGAGATCCCACAGTGCTTCTGCAGGTAAGCCTCACTTAGCCAGATATATCTTCCCAAAAGGAAACCTTTGGTAATGTAAGGTGTCATTCAATAGGATAATACTTGGCAACAATTTTCATTGTGTTAGAAGTGCAGCTTGTTGTAGCTGGTGGCTGTGGTGGCTGCCTATGAGTAAGTTAATAAGTGCTAGGAAATGAGAAAGCCGTAGTTTAACCCATATTTTAAATCTGACAGAGGAGATTTAGATTGGTATCTGTCCAAAAGGGTGACTGTGCATTTGGATAGGTTGAAAAAATTTGTATGTGACTCTTCCCTAAAGCAACAAGAAGTTCCATGTTGTCAATTTGTGTTACTAATTAGTGCTGAGAATGCATCTGCCATTTACAGGTAGATATTTAATAATGAACTGGATGGTTCTGAAAGAGGAGAAGGGTGCCATGTGTCCAGTTTACAATTCGATTTAAAACCAAATTCTTTCACCTTTCTGCATCACAGACTTCTAGAAACGGGACAATTGATGTGAAATCATGTATTATGCTCTTGGCATCATTTTGTAGCTCTCTCTAGACCACAAGGTTCCAAGTCCCATGAATTGAACAGCAGAGAAGATCCCGTGTAGCCCTGGTTCACTGAGCCACTGCTACATTCTGACATCTCAAACAGCAGCCATATGTTCTCCACTGCTTAAGCCTTAGAAAGCAAGTGAGATAAAAAAGCCCAATTGATTCCAGGATAAACCAAGATCCACTTCAGCTCCTTCCCTTGAGCTGTGGGCAGTGACAGTCCAGTCCTTACCCTGGCCCCTGAGGTGTTCCTGGCCCTGTGGTTCTGGCACAGAGCTGGTGCTCAGTGCTTGTGGGGACTATCAAGGATCCGTGTGCAGAGGGTGGGCGGTTTTAATTTCAGTTGTTTCCAACAGTTCAACTGCCTTTTAAAAGGCTGAGGGGTTTTTTTCATCTTTGCTTTTGCTGGCAAGCAGCCTTTCCATCTGCTCAATGTGGGTTTAATGTGGTAACCTGTAGGTCTGAAGTAAACATTAGCTCTGTTTAAAAAAAGCAGCTTTGCCTGGTGAGGCCAGTTTGTCTGAGTGATATATTTGTCCATCAGTCCTTTAAATAGCAGTGCAGGGTCTTACCTGCTTTGTTTGGTGCTGGACAAGTTCTGCTTTTTACATGTGTGCTACTATGAAATTGTGCTTTACAGCACATTGTTGGGTATTATTTTCCTGTTTGTGTCTGTGATAGGTTCTGTTTCTCTTCTCCACAACAGTACTTAAATTACTGCCAGAAGAATGGCCTTAGCAGCTTGAGCCTGCTTGGCTGTGCATAGGATGGATGCAGTTACATGTTGATAGAAACATTCTGGAATAATTGTGCTCCATGTAATAGAAATGTTATTTGCTACCATCTTTTGTCAGTAGCCTTTCATCTGCTCCTTCAGCTGTATTTATATGGTGATTTTTAAAGGTGCAGACCTGTGTAATTAGGTGACTGAACAGACAATTTGTGAACAAGAATCGGTTTTAGGTAACTACTCTGGATACAGTCATGCAACAGAACTTTTGTTTGTAGGTTTTATGGATGTCTTTGTGTCTTTATAGGACTTCATGTGAGGCCAGGTATCTCTATGTGACCAGCAGATTAATAAATGAGAATATTATCAGAGCCATTGTAATATTACAATTTTGGCAGCTCAACCTTCCTTGGCTTCAGATGTCCAGGGAAAAAAGTAAATTCAATAGTTAAAATTCTACTTGCTTTTTTCTCCCCTGTAGATTCTTATCCATATAATTTTTCTTGCATTCTCCAAATCCCTTTGGCTTAATTTTTTTATTTAATAACCAGCACATGCAGTTTTCTGATCTTTACCAGCAAAATATTTCAAGAGTTAGCAGTAGAGGTGTCTAGAAGTATTATAAATATTCTTACCATAAAATCATTCCGTGATGACAGGAGTTCTTCAGAAGGCCTGAACTTTCTATTTAAGATCACTGGTTGCTGCATTTTAGGGTTTTTTTGCTAAAATTCTAGATTCTACAACAAAGAGGATATTTTAATAGTCGAAGCAAATTAATCTGTCAAACCTAGAAGTAATTATAATTTTAAAAGGTTCATATTACAAACATTCTAATACAAAACTTTTTTTAAAATCGTACTTTTTTTAACGTGAACAATTTAGGAGGCGATCACAATATTTTTTTGAGATTAAGCACAATTTTTAAAGGTGTTCTGCCCTCAGGATTGTGTCTTGCTCAAAGTGAGCTGTATCCAAAGAATCCCTCTGGGGCTGTGGAGTGAAGAGGCAGCACCAGAGCCTATAGATCACAGCCTACAGCTTTTATCACCAGCTTATCAGAGGAAGGTGTCACCTGGCCTGTGATTTCTAACCACTGCTCTATATTCTGGTTTAATGTAAACCTCTTAAGCGTTTCTTGCAGCCAGTTACACTGTGTGTTCTCATCAAGGCTACTGTTATAAATGGCACACATGCATATTGATGGGAATGAGTCAAAGACATTTGTAAGTCACATCCTTGCATCCCAAATGAATCCTGCATAAACACCACAACCTTTTATAACTGCTGACGACACTCGAGCGAGCACAAGCGCTCTTCGTTCTTTATTGGTTTAAGCAGGGATGGTTTAGGAGAGAAAATTAAACTTTTATATCACTGTAATGTACATCCCAATATGGTGAGGTACAGATGGGAGGTTTCTGTCTCCATAAATTGGAGTCGTGCAGTAAGGAAGGTCATTGGAAGCCTCCTGCTCTCCTGAGCTGACAAGCAGCAAAACTTCACTGGCCTTTAACAACTTCCTTTGCTTGGTACAAAACTCTTCTGGCTCTTCCTTTCTAATGATGGAGCAATAGTCTGATATTTACTAAAAATGAATATAATAATATCTCATTCTTGAGGAAAACCCAAACAAGCATTTACATCTGGTACTGTGCTTGCTTTGTGAACACACTGAATTTGGGGCAGAGCAGGCAAAGTTTCTCTTCACTCTTGTTTCAGATTCTTTCCTCTGGACTCTTGCAAATATGAGCACGCAAATGGAGTTGACTTTTAGAGAAACAGTAGCTTTTTCCCATGTGAAGAGGAAATTGGTGGCTGTCCACTGTGTCTCTTGTCTCTTTGTTAAGAGTTACCCAAAAACTGCCAGATACGGGGATGCCAATAAGTGCTGGAATGTCTTCAGCTGCTTTGCCACAGGAATTGGTGATTCCCTGACTTTTATGGGTTAATGATTGCATTTCCTAGAAACAGACTTTGAACTTTCCCATTGTGTATTCCGTGGGCAGTGTCACCCTTTGTAGTAGTTCCTACAGATTCTGGCTGAAATTGTAATTTTTATCTCCGTGACAGTGACAGCAGCAATTTTGTGATGGAGGAAAGATCTGATTAAGACAGTTCCATCTTTTTCAGTGCCCATATTTACAGGAAGATGAAGAGGCCAGGCTGAGATAAGATGGATAGTGTGATTGATTCCGAGGGTTCCTGTATATATTTAAAAATGAATAATCAGTTTTACCCTTACACGTGCACTATTCTCTGCTACAGCTGTCAGAGCTTCTGGGGGAGTCTCAGGTCCTTTAAAATTCCCAATTATGTCCCTCCTACAATCTAGGAAGGTTTTAGTGGTCTGAAATCAAGACTGGACTTCAGGAAAGCTGACTGCAATAATTTATTAAAAATTGTATACACCATCTTTTTCAGCTTAATCTATACATGAGTATCATGTCTCTCCACATTAGGAAGATGCAGAACTTCTCTCTGTGTGAATTGTATGATTTAGCATATTAATGAGAAATTCAAACAATATTCATTCCTGGTGGCAATCAGGTGTGACAGATTTGAGTCTTAGCACGTGTACAATTCTGTGCAAGTGTGAAACAATCACAGGTGATTTTAAAAAATAGTGAGATATGAGTTCAGTCCTCCTTTTCAAAATACCTAATTTTCATATTATCTATCTCTTATCACATATAATTATTCCATTTCTTTGGACCAGAAAATACAATTAGAATTACTGACAACTTGTCACTATTCCTTGGGTTGTACTAAAATACTGAATTGTACAAGTAGCTGCAGTGCTGCTTTCATCTTAATTGTTTTCACTCGCATTTCTAGGAAATAATAAAATTTCAAATGTAGTTTGGCCTTTAAAGACAAACTTGATACATTTCTCCTCACTTGGTTGGCAGATGAATGCAAAATGGGCAAGCAGAGTTAGCAGGATTGTTTGTACAATCAGTTGTTTGTTTTTCCCTCTAAGGAGAAACTCTTTCCTGGGATAAACATGAGGGAAGTGAGATAATCCATCATTCTGAGACCTGTTCACCAGTGATGGATGGATAGATTGGTAAAGTAACTCAATAATCTTCATTTTTTTCAGGTTATTCACAGATCAGTGAGCCTTGTCGTTAATGCAGCTATGGAATGCTTTTGTGTCCTTGCCCACATTATTCCTCAGAATTTGACAGGAAAAGACTTTTAATTTGGAAATAACCTTTGTCGTGTAATGCATTAAGCAGATGAAACTTGGAAAATACCTTCCCATTTTAGATTTTATCTTCTTAGGGAGTGTTTGTGAATTCTTTGTTTAAAAAAATTACTTAAAAATATGAGAGCTGTTCTGCTCCTTGTTATTTCTGACTAGAAATTGTGTTCCGCAGGAGTTTATACCTCATGAAGACCTTCAGCCATTAGAATCTGTCACATGGGATGCTCTGAATCATGTGCATGTTGTCAAAGTCTATTGATTTCCCATCCCTAACTAGGCATGGAAGAGTTTTCAGTCAAGAAACTGTATTGTGGGGTTAGACTTACATTGTCCTACTCTGGTTCTTGATCATCTTGGTTTATTTTAAAAGTGCATTTGGAACCTAAAAGCACAAAATACAAATGCTATTGTGCTTTTTCAGGGTTTAATAATTAGGACGATGGTGATAATATGAGGGAAATGTATCTAAATACATCATTTGGTAATTGCCTCTTAGCAAGGAAATTCCTCCCTGGTTGTGTGGGGATGTGCAGATTGTGCCTTACAAGGTCTTCCTGACAATTCTGACTCAGATATGTGAATATTTGCAGCATTATCAGGAGACTTGTGGAAATGACATGATTGTTCATTACTGAAGCAAATCTGAGATGAGAAGGCAAATGGCATTCAGCAGAGTCCTTTTTCATTAAACCAGAAGACAGGGAAAGGTGGCTTCCAAAACATGACAGAATTAGTAAAACAGCCTTTGAATTTCACTGAGGGTTACGAGAACTGGAATTTTTGTGTCTTTTCTGGAGGCAGAGAGCACATAACTGGGTTTCACAGATGAGCTAATGCTTAGTGACTGATTCTAGTGCCTGGCTCTTGTGCCTTGCCCTGCAGTCCTGCTCTGTCTCCCCAGCCTCTCTGGGAGGGCAGAGCTGTTGTGTAACTGCAGCTGGATGACCTTGGCTGAGGAGCTGCTGCTTCTCCAGCAAGGTCCATGGGGTTCAGAGCCAGGCAGGCTCATCCTTCCACCTCGCCCAGAAAGGAGCCTTGGCAGTGCCTCTGCCATTCCCTGCCCTCCCAGCAGCACAGAAATAACTGAACTCTTATTTCCTTCTTCCTTCTTTCCCTCTCCAGCTCTGTGGCAATTTCTTTCAATTGCCACAATGCTTTAACCGTGATTTCTAGGCCACTTGAAATTGTTGCCTGATGGATTCTCACCTAACTTTCATATAAATCATCTGTTTCTTGAGTTTAGAATCCCAGAGGATGATTCTTAACCTTGATTCACAAAGAAGTAGTGTTAATTGCAATATCCTTGAAAAAAATAGATTGATAATGTGGTTAATTTTAAGAAACAGCACTTTTACATTGTGATTATGGACATTCACAGTCTTCACAAAACTTCGTGGCTCTGGAACAACTTATTTTAGACTTAGTCTCAAATTCTTCACCTCAAATTTTGCCTTTTTATTGACATTAACCTCATATTTTATCATATCAGTCATGATCTTTGAGCAGGATGTGGATTTACTCTGCAGTTTCTAGAACTAGCAATAATTTAATTCTCAAAGAGAGCTCATTAATGCTTTTTTTTGCTTCAACAAGTGACATGCTTTCCTTAATAGTTTTATGAGATTTTTTTCTGACTGTACTCTTACCCAGATAAATTTTCCTAATTCTTTGTGACTTACAACTGTTCACTAAAATCAGAATAATTTTTATTTCTGAGATTTTCCTGTAAATAAGTTGTTAGGTTGATCCCCATATGTGTTGGAACTTCCTTATGCAGCTTCACAGTGCTGTAACTCCAGTGCTGCTGAAACAAGGATTGTTCTGTGGTTATTTTAAATATGGAAGATGGGAAGTGAGTTTCACAGAACACCTGTAGAAGAGAACAGCTAAAAATGTGCTTAACTACAGAAATTTCAGTGGTGTTAATGACTTTCAACTGCATAATTAGAAAAACTGGTCTCTTTATTTTAGGCATTTATTAATGGATACAAGTAAGCTACTGTTCTACCATTCTTGGACTCTCTAAACAGCTCTGTAAGAATCATCAGTAACGTGGCACTTTTAGCAAAATGCTGCTAATAATGCAATTGTTTAAATTACTAACAGTTATAATGAAAAGAGAGNTTCTTGGACTCTCTAAACAGCTCTATAAGAATCATCAGTAACGTGGCTGCAGTTGTTTAAATTACTAACAGTTAAAATGAAAAGAGAAATTAAACATGGTCTTATTTTTGTCAGCAGAATTTCCTCAGGTTTAGAAACAGCCTAAGAAATCTCCACTGGCACAAAGCAAGGCTGAAGTGTAGGAACATGGAAACATATGATGAATTAGAATTTTTATTTCATCATCTTCTAACATTTGAATTTGGGAAATGGAATTGGAATCTTGGGCCTATAAAAGGCAGCAGTGATTTGCCAAACCCCGAAACTTGCACATCACATAATAGGAACTCAAATGTTGAAACTCCTGAAACAGTTACACTTCAGTGCAGTGTGGCCATTCAGAATTCATGAACAGTAAATACCAGTCCTTGCCAGATTCTGGTGAAACAGACTTAAATTACCCCTATTTTGTAATTATGGGGAAAAGTGCACAGAGGGTCTATTTAGGGTCAGTGATAAGTAGACACAGCTTTATGCTCTAAACAAAACCAAGCACAGCAGTTTTTATCTTGTCTGTTGTACTGGCAGGTGCTGTATTCACTATGAGAATGCTTCACAGGAGGTGAATGTGTATTTCAATATATACAGTCTAAACTCCATACAAGAAAAAGGGGCAATTTCTTAGTTTTAGAGTTAAATTTGGTTCTTAAATCCCTAGAAAAGCTGTGAAGTATGAAACTTCCTAAAACGTGACATGTGACTGGGCTGCTTTCTTTTTTCCTACCCCCTCTCTGATCCCTGGTGTTTTTCCTGGAGCTGTCACCATTCCTGCCTGCTGGGTCTCTCCCCATGAGGAGTTTGCTGGAGCTGAAATAAGCCCAGGTCCTTGTTCTCCCTCTGCCACCCCGGGGTGTTGATGGGCAGCTCTGCAATTCCAGCTCCTCTTCCTGCAGCATTTCCCAGTCACAGTCTGGTTTTCCACACTAGGACAGAAAGGGAGATCTGGGGAAAGAAATCATCTCAGTACTCATGTACTACAGGCTGAAAATAGTCTTTGTGAGTGAACTGAGTGCTGGTGGGTACTGCAGGAACTTTGTGACTGGTTTAGAAGTGTCGTGTTTCTAATTGGATTTAGACCATAGACTGTTTCTCTAATCTTACGGGACCTTTTTAAATTTCACAGGAATAATGAACACAGCCTGCAGGAAAAAATCAAAATATTTGACTCTTCCTCTGCTTCCTTAAACATTTATGTCACATATTTTCTTTCCATAGCTCTCCAAATGCCAGGACAGTTCACCATGACATTGATTATTTTCTTCATGAGTTTTTTTGGTGCTTTTTTGGGGGAGGGATTTTTGGTGTTACCCAGGTGGATGCACACACTGAGTTTTGAATTTGTTATGGGAACTCCGTGCTGGGAAGATGGACCATCAATTTTTGTAGCTGTAATCATTTTATTTATTTGATTTGTCTGTACTTGTTCTTATTTTTAGAACATGACAATATTGGAGGAAAGGCTGATGTTTTAGTGGCCTTTCAGGAAACACAGAATTTAACATAAGAACCAGGTCACAGCTTGCTCTGTGTATAAAAATAAATGGAAAGAGGACAATTCATTATTTCAGCACTTGCCATGTTTTTCTTTGATCTTTCTCCAAAGCTTGCAGAGCTGTACATGCAGCATTCAGTTTCAAGGAGAGAAGCAAGTAGTTTTTACTGTAGCAAAAAATGTACAGTTAAAAATTAGTCAATTTTTTAGTTAATCATGACATGCATTTCAGAAAGTAGAAGACAAATTACATGCTAGAATTAAAAGCTAGTTTTTGGTGTAAAAATATATGATACATATTTAAAATTCTTTTCTGTAGTTTCAGAGTGAACTAAGGCTAAGTCTGTAATTTGAGTGTGTTTGTGGTATCTCTGTGTTGGGAATCGAGATGTCAAATGGAGAGACATTCTATTTTTGTTCAATTAATATCACAGAGCATTACATCAAAGCAGTAAACTCCTCTTGTATCAACAGATGCAGCAACCCTGAAGCCTATTTTCTCTCTTGTTACATTAGTGTTTAATTAAAGAAAACAACTAGTTGGAGGCAGTTACTTTCTGTGAAATGTAATGAAGATTTATTTTGTAAGTGACCTTCACTGTATTAGCTGAATCAGTAATCAGTAAAATTAATAGAATAATCAAATTATATACAAACCCATAAATCACTGGGAATGTGCTGTCAAAAATGCAGCTTTTAATATGTCCTATTGTTTCACAGCTGTATTAAAAATTGCAGCTGCTGATTTCTGCCTAGACGGGGACTGAAATGGCATTTAAAGGCTGGGTATGATGGAGGGCTACCAGGCCAAAAATTTTCACAACTGTTAATTTAGCTGTAATATGATTTGATGTCACCAGGGCAAAGTTGAAGCCGAGTACGGTGTTGTTGCTGTCTTTCAGCAAAACCTGAATTATTGGTGGAGGCAGTCGCCAGTTAATTAGAGTAATATCAGTTTAAATGTCTGTCATTTAGGGTTAATGGTATCAAAGAGTTGCCTTGTACTTCAAGTGCAGTCAAATCATCTTGAATAGCCCATTGTATGAAAGTAATGCCAACACAAGGATTTTACTTTGTCATAAATTATTGGGGTGCCATTTAGTTTAATATTGCAGTTTCTGTATTTAAATAATTTTGGCAAGTTCTTCCTAATTGTGTCATTTTTCATGCTAGGCTGTTTCAATAGGTGTTTTGGCTGTTTGTGACTGTTTAGCAACACAATCCAAAATTCCTTTCCATTTTCATATCAAAAGAGAAATTTTCTGCTGGCCTGTGCAAACAGGTCATGCCCTCCTCCCCTGGATAACAGGTTACTCTTGGAAAGAAGTAATTCACATTTTTGTGCAGCCAAGCAGCAAAGTTCTTTCAAAGCACGCTAGAAAAAGAAAGTGCATTTATCAAAACCCCCTGGCTGTGGTTGAAGTTAAAGGAAAACTGTAATTAATGTTTTGAACTTAGGAATCCAGTTGTAGTTAAGTTAGCAAGATATGAAATAAACTCCTCTGAGTTGGTTTGAAAGATCCTGATATCTGCTGTGGACTGAGCATTAGAGATAATAATCCCATAGCTCTAGGTTCTCTTAAGAATTTCTCAGTGGATGTATAACCTTTGTGTCATCTTCCATATGTCCAATTTTAACCTGCCCTCCTTCAGTTTAAGGCTGTTCCTCTGTGTCCTGTCCCTCCAGCCCTTGTCCCCAGTCCCTCTCCAGCTCTCCTGGAGCCCCTTTAGGCCCAGGAAGGGGCTCTGAGCTCTGCCTGGAGCCTTTTCCTCCCCAGGTGAACACTCCCAGCTCTGGGATAACTGTGTGGCCTCCTCTGGACTCCAACAGCTCCACATCTTTGTTGTTTTGGGGGTCCCATCCTGTGAATAAATCAGAGTTACCAACATCTCAGTGCTTTGCCCTGCTGACCACTCACTGATTGCAATTATCTGTGCTGGAGTAACCTCAGTGCTCCTGTGTTGCAGGCTGTGTGCTGTCTTTGGGGGGATCTACTGCCTGCGGCACGCCGTGCGCTGCCTGGTGCTGGACAGAGCCTCAGGAAGGTAAGGCTGACATCAGGAACCTTCTGTTTATCCACAAAACACAGGTGAAAAATGTCTGAAGTCAATTTAAAAAAAAATTATTCTTCCGAGATCCTCCTTGGTATTAATAACACATCAACCTTGATTAAAAGTAATTTGTGTATAGGTCCTCCAGAACAAGGAAAGTGGGTCTAGAATATAGAAACTAAATTAATTTCCCTGTGATATTACTACAGCTCCTGATCACCCAAGCTTGGAAGACAAATCATTTCAGCTGCCGGGGGGCTGGTGATGAGTGATGTTAGTTTTCCTTGTGGCCTTACCTACTCTAATTGATTTTCATCAGATGACAACAAAGCCCTCTGTTATTGCATTTTTAAAAATGGAGCTTACCTAAAGACTCATCAGATTAATCTTTGCTGATAATGCATGTCACTCCGAGAGAAAAGACTTTAATGAGTTTTTAGGTAGATTGTTGTCATAAACTATGCTGCCCTCTTATTCCAGAATAAATTCTTTTACAACAATATCAGACCTTTAGGCAGGTTTAAAGTTGAGCTAAGAAAAATCAACCTGGAGTTTTTTACATAATGACATTTTTCACACCTCTGTAAATTGTCATATTTCTGTTATACACACTTTATCAGTTATTAGTCAAACTGCAGACTTAAAGACTCTGTTTGCAGCTTAGTTTCTATAAATGGAAAGTTCAAAATATTTTGTAGAAAATTTAGAAAATTAATTTAGAAATTATCTAGTACCTATTTATTAGGAGAATGAGTAGTTAAATGAGAGGGTGGTGTGTTTACTTCCCAGGTGCTCTGCAATTCTTTGAGCACAGTGGTCAAGCAGTAGCTGTTTTTCCTGAAGTTGGATAAACTCCAGATTTTATCTTTCTGTCAGTTCCTGAAGATTCTGGAGTTCAGTGCACAGTTGTAGGTTTTGAGATGTGAATGTGGTAGTATTTCATCATGTGTGTTATTCCACCTGCATGATTCATATGCAAATTAAACTCTGCCCCTTTCAGAAACTCTGTAGTATTTTAACACTGATATTTCAACTGTTACTGTGGGAAGCTTTATATTCCAATCATGTTTAAATACTTAAATTGCTTTTGCAGGGGGACAAATCTTAGAGTTGGTAGCAACTTCCAAATCCCACTCTATGCAGATCTTAACTGGTCAGTGGTACTGGTGGCCTCAGTTTCCAGCTTCTTTTGCACATTTTGAAGACCTTTGAAATCAATGTTTTCTTTATAAGGTTATAAGTGTTCCAGAAGACCTGGAGTGCTACTTTTCCATTAATCTTCCTTTATGCTTTGAATATAAGTTCCCCAGGGTTCAACATAGGTGTTAAATGACTTTTTTTAGACTGCTTTTGTGGTTCACTTGTGCCATTTTAAAATGCTAGATTTTTGAGGAGCAGCATTATTGAAATACTTTTAAAGATTTTACCAGACTTTCAATATTCCAAAAACATTGAGCTTTTAATAATGATAGTGAATATGAAGAAGCACAACACATCCAATTTCCTTTATCTTCTATTTCATTCTTGCTGTTACCTCCTTCCTCAGTGTGTATTCCCTCCCTCTACCAGCTTGTATTTCCTCTTGACTTTGGGCTTCACTGTTTTGCCTAATAAAAATCAGCTATCAAGTTGTTAATGAGGCTATTTATGAGTTACTGAGCTTTTGAGTCAACAGACCATTAATAGTAATTGGTAAGAGGCAAATTCATATCTGGGTGTCAGTGCAGCTGGCTCTGCTTGCAGAGGCAGCTTCCCCAGGTTACAAATGGCTCACTCAGCACTGCAGGAATGCCTTGTGCAGTGCAAAATTACCAGTTTATAGCTCCTTCCACAGCCCTCCTGGCTTCATCCATGCCTTATGGCACTGATTTCTTCTGTATTTTTAATATTCCTGGTTTAGTACATGTAAGGAAAATATGTACTTCTATCTACAGCCTTGATTTTCTTCTAAAACTTTCCGTTTAGAGTTTAATTAAAAGTTCCTTAATATGACCAAAGTTTATTCCAACTTTTTTGTAGACATGGCTAACATTGCTTTTTCACATTTTCCTACCCATACCTTCATATACAAAGAACTGTAGATTTCATACTCAGCTGTACAATTATTTTTATCCCTTTTTTATAGTCCTTTTTATAGTTTATGAAAATAAGATTCAGGCAAGACAGGATGAAAGAATAGAAATTTTAGACATCTCTATTTTAAGGTTTTAGCAATGCACTTGAAAATATCTGGTTTTTATGTATTGTACCAGATCTGCTGTTTTAATACGTTTGCAGAACAACCTGAGTTCTTGGTAGAACTGTGATGCTCTGTTAGAAAATAAAAACCACATCATATTTCTGAGGCTGAGGAAAAAAGCAAATTGAATGTATGAAGGATAATTTTGTTGTTTTTCTCTGTTTATTGTATGTCACTTTTTTGGGTACATATAAAATCTCATCATAATGGTAGGCATTTTATATTGCTCACACTTCACATATGTTTCCAATTACATAATTCTGTCTCAAAATGGAAGAGATGTGATAAATGGACATTTATACATCTGTGATAAAAAGATAGAGCAAACAGCCAGTAATTTACATATCTGCTGAAATACTGCAGGCTGGCTTTGTCAGTGCTGCTGAGTCCATTTCAAGGATGTCGCCCTTAGTCCATTAGTTTGGATAATGAGCCCTATAAAGTACATTTATAACTCGTGGCACTGCAAGGAGATGGATTCTAATTTTCATCCTTTTATCCAGACACATTGAAAGAAGGTCAATGGAGGGTTCGCTGTGATTCATTGTCGCAACACAGATCAGATGACAGAGACCTGATAATGTCAGTGCAGGAGTGTTTGCTGCATGTGGAAGCACTACTTGAAAGAAATTTTCTCAGCATCACCCTTTGAAGTAAAGTGGGACTGAAATTAAAAGCTTTCTCTCTCTCTCTCAGTTTAAAATCTTATCACACAAACGACCTGCTGCTATTCCTGAACAAAGGAGAGGAAACAACACTTAGCAGGAGAATAAAATGTGGCGTTGCTTTTTGCTGGCTTTGAGTGATGCAACATGACATTTAATCAACCTTTCCCCTTCCATAATGGTTGGGGGGTGCTGGGGAAATTGTTTCATAAACAATAAGAAAGGTTATAATTAGAAATGAGCTGCAGCAGCTCAACTTCCTTGTTTATTTGCAATATTCAAATGAGAGCTGGGGAATGAAATCACTGGGGTTAACAGTTAGGAAAAATTGTGAAAGTTGCAAGTGAAACACATGTTGGATAGGATTTGAAACTGAAGAATGTGAGATGTTAAGCAGTGCTTGTACTGTTGTCAAGGTACCTGTTGAATTTGAATATAGGAATATGTGTGGGGGCCAGATGCCTGTGAGGTCAGCATTAGAAGTCAGTGTTACAAAAACATGTTTAATAGTCAGAAACCTCTTACATTTACAGAAGAGGATTGTGTGTGCACCCTTTTTCAATTCTCATCTCAGGTTATAGGAATAGCTGGTTTACCAGAGCCAGTGGGAGCTGATTGCTATTACCTATATAGGTTTGGGTTTGTAGATCATTTTAATCACAGAAGATGACAAATAGCTTGAAGTTACAGAAATGTTGTTCATTCCTAAGGCATAACTTGCATGTCAGATATTGCACAGATAAAGTTGCACCATGATAAAACATGGTCTCTGTCTCAGGCATTGTGTTCCTTTGGATGTTTCCCTGTGCATGCACAGGTGTGTAAGTGTGTGTGAGAGAAAATTCACCAGTTTAAGTCCTGTGTGTTAAATTGTTGAAACACTGATAAAGCCTTTCAGAAGAATTTAATTTTAAGTAATAAGTAATTTTCATTCCCCAAGGAAAAGCTAAGTAAAGCTAATTTGCTTTATTTATTTATACAGTAAATGTTCTGATAGTGGAGAAGAGAACTCAGATCATGGCTGTAGAATCAGCAGTAGAGGTTGCTTTAGTGAGTATCTGTGCAGCCTCCTATTGCTTTGTCTCAGATATATGATGTACCTTCATATGAGATATATGTCAGAAGTTTGTTCTTTCATAGAGAATTTTCCCCCTTAAAATCTGAAATTTGTATTCTCATTTAAGCTCACTGAATGTGTTCATTTCTGTGGTTTGCTTTTCTGCCCCACTTCTATTTCTGCCCCTGTTCTATGGAGAACATTTGTGGTGTTCTTAAAACACCAGGACTTAGTTAATCCTTTTGTGTGTAACTCAGAGATAAAGGGTATATTTAGTCACAGAGCAGCTAACTCTTGGAACAGTCTGATGATGCACTCATTTGTCAGGGAGCTTTCCTAAATCTCCTAAGTTAATTTGCTATTTAATTTGTCAAATATGATTGTCAAAATAAACTTGTTTTTGGTAAAGGTGTCTGCCTGAAAAAGAAACTCCACTGTGTTAAGGTAGCACCTACAAAATAATACACAGTTTTATTTTTTTACGTATTATGAGGTAAGAAATGTAGAACTAAATGCCAGTATTGGTCTGATATATTTTCTGTAAGAAGTGACCAATTTATTAAGGTAGAGATACCATTATCTGTATTGGCATTGCATGTGGAAAACTGCATATATCTGGTAGAATGTGTCAGTCTAGGATTTAGTGATCAGTTTATTTAGGGGTTCACATGTTCAAGAAATACGTAGCTAAATTAATTGAAAGATATAAATGTTGTGCTGTGTAAGTCAATTTTAACAACTTATGAATGCTTTTGTTACCTTACATCAAAATGTCTTACTGTGGTTTGTTTTTTTTTAAACAGGTGCAAAGCTATTGTGGATCATTTTGGACAAAGAATAAGTGCCAACTATTTTATTGTGGAAGACAGTTACCTCTCAGAGAGCACGTGCACAAATGTGTGTTACAGGTAACAGAAAATACAGTCGATTTCTTTAAATAATGTTGTGTAAAGAACCTGCAAGTTAAACTGAGGAGCCTCTTGTCCACTCCTTATTTTTGCAGTACAGTTCAGTTCTGTGCAAAGTATTTCTCTTCTATTAACTGGAGGATATACTGTGGACTTTCTATATTCAGCTTTTCTTCAGTTGTCATTGAAATCATATTCCTCCTTTCCATATAAAAAAAATCTAAGAGTTCTAAATGTGTTTGGAATTTCATATTTGCTCAAATGTGTTTGGAAGGTGAAGGTGCCCATTGCTGTCCTTGCTTTAAATTTGTTTAGCTTTAAGAGTGGACTAAATTTCACTGATTTCTGTGATTTGAATGTTGTTGCCAAAAGCACTGGCCATAAACTGCCTCTGTGTCAGAGCAGGGCAGGTGAGGGAGCAGGAAAGCTGTGGTGGTGAAGGCAGAGCAGGAATAACCCTGGGCACTGCAGGAGCACAAACTGCAGGTGCTGAATGAGCTCCACCCTGCTGCATTTCCCTTTCATCCCAAGGCTCCTGTGCTCTTTGGAACATCACAAGTACTGAGTGTGCTGCTGCTCATCTTGAGCAAGTAGGCAAAAGAACTTCTTAAAAAACAGAAGGAGACTGTTTGGTACAACTGCACTGACTCATTTATTCATCACCTGTTTTGGTCATTGAAAATATTACATTGATGTTCCAGATGTGTTTCTGCTGCAGCAACAGGAAAAATATCCCACTAAGAATCATAATAATAAAGATTATATAGTGAAATAGCCCTGATATTATCAAAACTATGATTCTAAACTGCTGGTTTTTACATTTTTGTTTTATTTTTGCATTATTTACATTTATTATCTAATTATTTTTATGTCATTCGTTTATTTAATTGTAGGCAGATCTCCAGGGCAGTGCTCATTACAGATCAGTCTCTACTGAACACAGACTCAGAGCAGCAGGTACACACCACTTCTTTATCTCTTGTCTCTTTGTGCATTGCACATGTTAATATTTAGCTGTTGGTAGGAATTAATTCATTTATTCAGTTTTGTTTGTGCTTGAATGAAGATCTTTAGTCAGCTCTCTGTACTGGTAGTTGCTTAATTTGTTTTAGTGTTTATGAACTATTGCAAATTTTAGTTTAGTTTAGTTCAATGACTGGGTTTTTCCTCTTTCCCTCACACTATAATTAATAGAGTTTCTATGCCACTGTCTTTAATTTTAATTTTGCTTCCTTTTTAATAAACTGTTACCCTTAGTATTCTGTTAATTATTTATCTTGTCTAAACTTTGTTCAAAGTTCCTTTGTTTTTTTTAAACATTCCTTTTCGCTGTTTGAAGTTCTCATTGTACACATTAAGATCCTCCTTTGGATCTGCTTTGTCGGTCTCTGCAGTCCCTAATTTTAGAGGATATTAATCAGTGTTGTGTTCTCTCCTATTAAATTAGAAAACCACATTGTGCAATTGCATTGTGTAATTGTGTAATTCTTTTCCACCTTCAGTGAGGGTTGTGCTGCCACATCCTCCAGGGCTCTGTGCTTTCCCTCAAGCTCTGCTTTGTGCTCCCCAGGTTTCCGTGCTGACGGTGCCTCCCCTGGAGCAGGGCAGAGCAGCAGTTTGTGTCATCGAGCTGTGCTCCTCCACCATGACCTGCATGAAGGACACCTGTAAGTAAAGCAGATTTGCAAGTAAAGGAGTAAGTAATTTGTAAGTAAAGGAGTTTTTCCCCTTTGGCTCTGGCAGCTCTGGAGCAGAACTGAAAATCTCAGTGTGTTGTTCCTCTGCTGCACAGAACACAGGGAGCAGTGGCTTCCTGGGATTGTGGAGCTTCATGGACTCATTTTCATTTACACAGGAAAAAATCCTCCTTCAGGAGATAAAAATAATACTCCAAAGCACAGGAATCTTAGTGGTAATTTGTCATTTGTTTTTTTGAAAATGGGCTCCCTTAGCTCAGCTATTAAATGGAAATACCTGAAATACACTGTATTTGGGAGCTTTTTATCTTCTGGAAGGGATTCTGTTGTTGGTATTTTATGTGAACTTGAAATAAATGAGCAATAAAATGTTCATTTGGATATTTATTGGAATAGAATTAGAGATGACTTTACCTAATTCTTCTTAACAAGAAATAAGTAACTGTAAAAATAACCAATTTATTTTGTGGTTAAATAGGCTTGAACTAAGTTCTTTGCATATGAAAGAAGAGTAAAGTAAATTATAAAGTCATTCAAAGTTATATTTCCTACTAAAATAATAGTAAAAAAATTATAAGCTTGTAATTAATTAAAAACTTAGTGCAATAAAGCATATTGTTAATATTTATTTAAATAGCTGATTCCTTTTTATTAAAAGTTCACAAAATCTATGTAGCAGGAAGTGCAACTAATGGAGGATTGGTGTTCAATAGATCTAAAGTATTAGTTTCAGGAGGATTTTTATGGTGCTGAAATATTAAGGTTTCTGTTATTTACTTTTCTCCATAAATTCCTTTCATTTCAGAAAAGAAGGTACTGCCTTCCTTAATGAAATTTGTCTTCATATATTGAAATAATAAAGTTCTATATTAGGCATAGCTGAGTTCCAGTTACGGGGCATATTTCATAATTTTTTAAAAAACTTTTACATCATTATCTGCAAATGGGTTTGAACCTGACTGATTTCTCCTTGGAACAATTATTTAAGATAAGTATACAAATACATCTACTCTTTGATCACACTGCACAAATGACAGGCACATCATCTGTATTGCCACTTGAGTGGAACCAAACTCCTTCACTTGCCCTAAAAATGGAGACTGTAATGATGAAATCAGGAACTGAACTCATCGTTCTTCCTGCTGGGAGAATTACTTGAAGACAAATGTTGGCAACCACTGTAACTAATGCAGTTATACCTGAGTAAATCAAATATAATCAAAATATATACTGATGACTGTGACTCATAACCATAACCCTAAAGATAATAAAAAGGATTTTATCGAAAGTAAATGATGTGAACTTTAGTGATTTATAGCTGGGTTTTTTGAGGAAAGAATAGATTTTATTACAGTGTTTGGGATTGGAAGCATCTAGTTAAGGTTAAGGAGAGACTTTGATTATCAATACCCTTTTCCTTATTTTAGTACATGTTCCTTCAGACAGAAGGTTTGGTTTGGGTTGAATAAAAAAATGATTATTAATGTTTGAGTAGAATCTGTATGTGTGCAACCTGAAAGCAGAGGAGCATGAAGGGTTAAATTTCTGTTCCTCATGGAACCAGGGTCAAGATCTGTGTGATGTACTGGAAAATAATGACAACAAACACAGCCAGGCTTCAGAGAGCAGAGAGAAAAATGTCATCTAGATTTCAAATAATACCAGAGCTCTGCATTGCTATTAAATGGATCAGAAATTTACAATAATGAAGAAAAAACTAATCAGTTTAAACTTTGTGCAATGTTAAATTCCTTCATGATTCTCTGATGGACACTTCTCTGGTGAGAAGCTTCCAGGAGCAAATGAGTCCATTAAGGTGGTTTTATGAAAAGCTTTAAGATTAAGCTTTTAAATGAATGAATGGGTGGAAAATTGGCTGGGGTAAAGCAGCTGGTTCTGGATCTGAGCAGAGGCCAGGGGGACAGAAAAGGGTCAGGAGCTGCATCAAGTGATTTTCCAAGGAGGCAGCACCTGCAGAGTCTGCAAAACAGAACAAATAAAGGAATAGTTCAGCAACAGTTCCTCCCATCTAAGTAGTGGATGAATAAAATATTGTACAAGGGATTCCACAGTCATTGTGTACATCACAGAAATAACTTAGAGAATTTTGAGGTGTTTCCAGAGAAATTCTCTGTACGTACACTGTCTGTTCATAGTACAGCACTTACCTGGCTTAAAGGAAGTGATTTTATGAAGAATTGTGATTTCTAAAAGCCTGCTGTGCCTTATAAAAATTGTAAATGTTGTTTATATATTTGTGTATTGGTGATTGGAATTAGTTTGTGTTCTCTTTTCCCAGATTTAGTCCATTTAACCTGTCCATCAACTAAAACTGCAAGGGAAGATTTAGAGCCTGTTGTGCAGAGGTTATTCAATCTAAATATAGAAAAAGGTAAAAATAAATAAATGAGGTATTAAGATACTATTTTGCATAAATATAATTTATTAAAGTACCTGTTGCTGACTTCTTCAGCTATGGTGTGACTTCAGTATCCAAGGATTTGACTGTGTCTGGGACCTTTTTAATTTTCACACTTTTTTTTTCCATGAAACATATTTGCTATTCAGCACATCCTTGAAAGGTGCCGTAATGAAATAAAATAATTGTGAAGCTGTTTTTTTACACTATCCTGTTTTTAGCAATTTCTAACACCTGGGTACCCCTCACAAAAGTTACCAAACCCCCAAAAGTCAATGATGTGCCCTTCTCCAGCTGCCAGGTGTGCTGGAAGCTGCTTGGGTTGGTTTGGCATTTTATTCTCAGGCTGTTGCTCAGCCTCTTGTGTGCTGTTTGAATTGAAATTCTCTGGGTTCTGCTGTAAACAGTGGAAGCATAAAGTTGTTCTATATTGTTATCACAAAGACAGATTTCCAATAATGAACTGCTTGGCCCTAAATTCAAGGAAACCTTGCCAGTTACTTTTATGAGCTTTGGCCTTGAGATGGACAATTTCACACCCCAGAGGAAAGCAGCTGTTGATGAAGCAGTTGCTGCCTAGAAGGAAATTATTCCTGAAATACTTGGGTTAATTCCACACAAGTTTTTGAAATTTAATCCTGAGATATTGAATGTAACCATATTTGTGGTAGATGCTCACAGAGTAGGTGATGTGCCTGTGGGAGATGCTGCTGTGTTCTAACCCTGGCAAAAGCATTTTAAATACAGAGTGCCCATGCTGCAAAGGCAGGAAATCACAGTTCTGCTGAGAGAAAACAATGCTCAGCTCTCAGTGACAGGGGATTTGTTGGTATAAATGCAAGTTATTAAGATCTGGGAGCACTTTATAATATTCATAACTGGTTTGCTTGTATTTTTTTATTGTAAATTTCTATTTACAGCTTGGGTTTGTAAATAGAAATCTTTATTAGACTGCAGAGTTACAAACATTTCTCATTTGTATATGTTCATTTAAAGCCTGCTAATTTTCAACTTTTAATATTTAACTTCTGTCTTCAATTTTCAAGGCAGTGCCATGTGTTTCAAAGACCTGCTGAAGAGAAGATCAGCTTAGTGTCTTCTAATGATTTGGGGAGGGGTAGCATTAATCTTAATGTTTAAAGTGATCCAGTTTCAAATGATAGATTGTTTAGAAGCTGCCTGAAATTCTTCTGGAGGAACTCTGTGATCACAGGGGTCCTCAGGTGCACTGAGGCACTGAAAAGCCAGTTTTCCCTGACACATAGGCCTTTTTATCATCAGGATGAGGTAGTGGTCGTATTTTAATTAAAATGTCAGAACAAATACTGTTGGAGTTATTGAAAATGAATCACCAGATAAAGTGAGCACTGGGCCATGGCAGGTCAAAGAGGCAAAGTCACCTGGAGAAGAGGACTCCATTCATTTTCCTGCCTAAATGAGGAAGAAGTAACTTTTATGAGCAATGTGAACTTTTAAATATATTAAAGAGCATCTTGCCCTGTATTAAGGCTCAGACTTTCACAGGCTGATGAATTTAATTTATATTTCAAACTGTTCAGTATGGGCAGCACCTATTTTTTTTTAACTATTTGACAGTTATAAAAAGATACTGAAGGAATAGCATAGATTTATCTCTTTTTCTGTAATTCAACTGCTTTAAAATACTGTTTTGAATGCTTTAGTTATTGAGAAGTTTCTCCCTTGGAAAGAAGTAAATCTCACAAGGTCTTTTACAAGCTTCATTTACTTTAGAGGAGGTAAAATACAAGAAAGGGGACAGCAGATATTCCAAACAAATAGTATCTATTAAGCTCAGAATGTGTGCTGTGTATTCCTCCCTTGCATTGTGTATTGTTAAAAAGTGACCTTCATCTTCCCAGAGGTGTCTCTGCCTCTGTGCAGAGGGATCATAGGAATGTGCAAAGCACTGCAGGAATGGACAGATTATGAGCAAGGAAGTTGAGTTTGTGATCATTTTATATTCCTGATGAGTATTGCAACACAGTACAACCGTCAGTAAGTGCAGATAAATACAAATTAGTCATTTGTTTTCATTTAGCAGCACTGCCACAATGAGAGATTCTACATACAAAGATAAACTATGAAACAAGAGGGGAAGAAATGACACATCAGAAATATCTGTGCACAGGGAATGCAATGCCCTCGAGCTGGCAGAGCCCAGGGAGGACTTGCTCAGGCTGTCATGTGCTCTGGGAGTTTATCCCAGTGAAGGAGATAATGTGAGAGGGGTTAAATTTAGCCCAGGCTTCTTGGTAGGGTGCTTGTAGTGATAACTGCTGCTGGTGTGGTGTAGGGTGTGCAGAGTACATGGAGTTTGCAAAGCTGTGCTTGGAGGGGAAAGGGAAAGAAAGGAGAATCTCAGAAAGTTGAATAATTGGCTTTTTGAAGAACAAAAACACCTCATGACAGTAATTCCATGGTAAAAATTTGATTTCCAGTATGCTAGATTGCGTATTTACCTTATCACACAACAACACTGATTTCTGCAAACACTCCTTTTCCTTTTCAGAGACTGAAAATGAAGAACTGGAGAAACCCAGAGTCCTCTGGGCAGTCTACTTCAACATGAGAGATTCTTCAGGAGTTGACAAGAGTTCCTATGCTGGCTTACCCTCCAATGTTCATGTCTGCTCTGGGCCAGACTCTGCCTTAGGAAACGACTGTGCTGTCAAACAGGTTGGGCAGAGCAGATCTTGGCTGCAGAACTTCCATTTTAAAGACATAAGTCCAATACAGTCTGAGTTATTCTGCATTATACAAAAATATACATGATAACCCTGCGAAATTATAAAACTAGGTGGATGGAGAGATCAGGAAATAGCTGCAGGAAGGCAAAGGACAAGGTACAGCACAAATCAAAGCCAGAAAATCCTATCTGCAGTTCAAGTTGGAAGGATCATGAAGAAGTTTAATACTGGCAGGACAGAGTCCCAAACCAGAAACTTACTGGGGGAAAACCCAACACAATTCTTGATGTGGTAGTCTAGGCCTCCTGCCTCAGTTTTTCTTTGCCCTGGTATCACTGTAATACAGAGTTTTCCTTTCAGAGAGCTTCTGGATAAGGAAGGCACAAATTCCTGAGCAGATCTACCCCAGCAGGCCCTGTGATGTCAGGGCTCTTTCAGAGAGAGGAGAACACTTCACAGCATTGGAGGATTAAGTGTCACTAGGCATTTTTAAAGCTGCTTTTTTAATGGCCATGTTCAAACAATGTGCATGCCATCCTCTAACCAGTTGCAGGATTTTTTATGACTGAGTCATAAACCTCTTAAAAATAAGATTTTGAAGGGGAAAGGCTGACATAGCCTGAGCTGCAGGGTCAGGACAGTGTCATTAAGGGCTAATAGTATCCTTCATTTTGCTTTACAAGGCAATAATTTGCCTCCCAGAGGGATAAAGAACTGTAAAGACAAAAAATAATGCAAGACAATTATTATGGTAACAGTTTTAAATTGTAAATGAATTCCTTTCGAAATCAGATTTTTGCCAACTGTTGTTTAAAACGGGGTATGTTAAAAACTGATTAAATACACTTAACTCCCACCTATTTCTAATTCTGATAGCCACCTTTTCTGACATTCTGGTTTGTCTTCCCTTAAGAGCTTTTTTTCTCACCAATGAACAATGATGGGATAGCTCAGGCCCTGTTGAAATATTCTTGGTGCTGTAGTTCAGCCTTTGTGTTCAATCTGTCAGCCATCAATGAGAGATGCTGAGGAGGTCTCTGAGGAGGAACTATCAAGAGCTTAAATCACTGCCTTTTAGACAAAAATAGAGAGAGGCTGCATTTTTTTGAACCTGATCTAAATTTTGAAACAAATGGTCACAAGTTAAAGTGGAAAATACTTCAGTGTAGGCATGTTTATAATTCCGAGTTGTATGTGAGAGCAAAGTGGAGAATAGGCTGAAGATGAAGCAGAAGTCACCATGCAGGGACCTTGTAGACAAGTGGAGGAGGGAAATGTCTCTAAGTTGGTGTGTCCTCCACTCCCAAATCACTCTCATCCTCCTAGGAATGGATGGGAATCTCCAGACAGGAGATATTTGCAAACTCATGGATCTGAAGAGTTTAAAAAACCCCCAAAAACCCAGTGTGTGTATTAGTCTTGAAGATAGTTTGGAAAATTATATCTGTTTTCTCAGATCATTTTGAGATTAGTGTTCAGTGATACTTGCTGTGATTTATTTCTTCATTACCATCAGTATTAGTGAATTTTGTTTGCCAGGCTGTGTGATTGCACTGCTGATGCTTTACTGGGAAGGCAAGACCACAGCTCTTACAGACAATTCTCCATCTACACCTCATACTCAAATAGCTGCACTCTTGTTTTGTTGTCATTCTGTGTTCAGTTCCTGGTGTGATACTGAATTAATGCTGCTGGTTGCATTTACCTGACCTGAGGATAGGCTAAATGAAATGAAGATGCCATTTATGATCCTTTCAAGCTCCCTATGTGCAGATCCAGTAAAGCATCTGGCTTCCAGTTTTCTGTGTTTTCACTGCTGCAACTTGACATGAATTATTAGGAGCTAAAGTAGTATATTCCCTACTTCTGAGGCATCTTCATGATCATGAGAGGACGTACTAAAACTGTCAGGCCAATATTTGTCCTTTAACCTGTTTATTTTCTATATCTGGAAGGATTTCAGAGTTAATCAAGTGTTGGTAGTTTGGTAGTGGTCCCTGTAAAAGTTGCTGTGAAAGCCCACACAGTTTATCCACAAGTTGGGATGCAGTAAAACAGGAACAAAATCTAGTTTTAGTCAACTCCAACTTACTGGAGTTGCTGTGCTGGGGTTTTACCTGCCATTCAACTGGACACACATTTTTCAGCTGATACAACTAAATATTAAAGAACAATTGTCTGCCTTAATTATTTTAAACACCAAAGTGTTATATTGCAAGAGTTATTAAATTATAATTGTTTATTCTGTATTGCTTTAGCTGGATATGGTTAACTTTAAAAATTGGTAGACCTGGAAGTGCTCTGTAGCATTCAGTTGTTCAGTTATCATCAATGTCATGATGTCCTACATAACATACCAAGAATTTCCTCCCATGTTCAACCTCATAATTGTCTGGCCATTTTTGGAGTGGATATTTGCTGACTGATTGGACTGAAGAACAGGTCTATGCATGTAATACCTTGGAATTACAGACATGAGTTTTTTATAAACCACAAATGTATTTGGATATATTTTCAGTGGTAGTATTCCAGTGGATGAGAATAGTTTTCAATTGAGCTATATTTAAGCTGTTCAGAAAAGGAAAAGTAGAAATTTTTTGCAGCTTTTAAAGTTAAAAAGGAAACCCCATGATATAGATTGTACATATGTTCAGTTCCCTGGGTTTCCTTGTTGAATGGAATGGATCCTCCTCTCTGGAAAGAGCCAAGATCTGACCCATGCTCTGCCTTGGACTGCAGCTGGGGATAGTTTTATTGTGGAAAAGATCAGTTGGC
Source organism: Drymodes brunneopygia (assembly GCA_013400955.1). Taxonomy (NCBI): domain Eukaryota; kingdom Metazoa; phylum Chordata; class Aves; order Passeriformes; family Petroicidae; genus Drymodes; species Drymodes brunneopygia. Next base: position 423,893 of record VZTZ01045548.1, on the reverse strand, counting down.
TTCCAAAAAAAATCCTCTTTTTTGCTCTCAGTACAACGTAGAATGACCAGCATTTTTTACAGAGCCCCATGCTATGACTTCCTAGTAGAACAATGTAAAAAGATAAATTGCTTTTTCTGTTTCGAGGTCTGCAAGAAGGAATGGATTTCCCATGTGTTTACAGTACTGTCAAAGTACTAAATCACTGTTGATTTGAAAGAACGGAGGTTAATCTTAAATATCTGTAAAATATTGCCTCAGGGTGGTACATTTCAAGGTAAAGTTTATGTTATTCTTCTTTTTCCTGAATAGGCTGAGACTATTTTCCGAGAAATGTTTCCAACAGAGGAATTTTGCCCCCCACCACCGAATCCAGAAGATATTATTTATGATGAAGATGAGATTGAGCCAGAAGAGTCTGGATTGGGTAATTCACCAGAGACAAAGGCTGAATCCTCAGCTGAGGAGAGCAGTAGTGGAAATGGTGCTGCTGTAACAAAGGAAGAATGAATGAATGAATGAACAGTTTTCTCTTACTAGAAGAGGAGGTTGACCCAAACTAGGACATAAGGGAGGAAGGGTAAGAAAAAGAGGTTAAAAACCCCCAGAGATGTGTTATTTGCCATTGCCTTACTTTCCTTAGCTTGGATCATCTTTTCTAAGTAGTTTCCTTGGTAGCTGAGGCACTTCTAAACAGTCATAGGTCCACCAGATCCAGTGGGGTTTGTAGCTAAACAAAAAATTACAGAATGAAGCATCTGAATTGAAAGTGTTAAAATAGGATTCATGATTTATTGAGATGATTTAGTTTTGTTTTACGTCTTGGAAAGAATCCTCCATCTTTTAAAGAGGCAACAAATTAAAACTAAGCAAAAGAAAAAAGTGCAAGTTTGTTTACCAGTTCGAAGATGATCTTCTACTAAAAATCCTTGGATCTCTGCTAATTAAACAGCTGAAGGTGAAACTCACCATCTGTCCTTCACAGTGGTCTTAGGAATGGAATTTAAAGGCAATAATATTGACAGTTCTGGAGTGGCTTTATTGTATGCTTTTGAAACTGATGCCATAATCAAGTAGGAAATACAATCCAGGAGATGTTCCTCACATGGAACTATTTTACATTCAGTTTTTTTAATAAGACCTAACAGATGACACATTTTCACTTGTGATTTCATTTACTGGAGTCAGGAAAATGGCACCATTTAAACTTAATGCCAGATTTCCCAGCAAAATTCAAAGTCATAAATGGAGCATTCCTGTTATTAGTCTCCCTGGATTTGTTTGGGCCTTTAGTAAGCCAGTAGTTACTTTTTGAAGTTTGGGGTCTGAGACATTTAAATGACCATTAACTGAGGGGGGTTGGTGGAGAGTAGGTTCAACTGATAATTCCAAAGGTTTGTATTGATCCCAGTTAATAGGATTAAAATTAGTGTGATAGCTGTAAACTATGCATTTTGTAATGATAAACCATGAAGCATTTATACAATAAAATTTATTGAACTATTTATAAACCTAGTTTGTATGAAAAAACTACAAAATGAGAAAGCTGTTGTAAATGACCATGTTAAACTTGCACTTCTTCTCAACCATGCTTGAAATCAGATATGAAAAGTATTTATCATGTACTTAAAGATTTACTTTCAAATGCACACTCAGTAGATCAGTAGTATCTCTAGAGCTGATGAGTTGGGGTTTAAATTTCTCCATGAAGGTAGAGACAGTCCCAGCAGTGCTTAAATACTGTAAGTAAATAAAAAATGCCATTGAGTCATGAACATTGAGCTCTGCCTGGCCGTGCCACAGCCAGGCCCCTGTACAGTCCTGTGGTGCCCGTGCCTGCCCTGAGCCTGGCTCCAGGCCAGAAAGGGGAATTTATTTATTTTTTTACAGCATAACTGGTACTGTTCTCTTTGTCCTGCATCGTGTCCTCTGTCCAGTTTGCATTTCAGGGTTAGTGTTTGCACCCTTTGTTGGATAGGTACCTGTACCTGTGTGCACAATCCCAAAGTCCTCACAAAAAACACTTGGCTGGAATGTTCCCAGTGTTGAACAACTGTAACCTCTGGATGCCTGTGATTGAGCAGTTATTTATTTATATATATATAAATATATATTAATAAGCAGGCTGCCTCTTCATTTAGCTGTAATTTCTCTGTGTATTGGAAAGCATGAGTGTATGGTGATTGTATTTAACATCTGCAGATCTGTAAAAGAGCCAAGAGGAGGGACCTGTCCCTATTTGTCTCTCAGAAATAGGGATCACAGTTGAATCTCTCATCTATGTTTACAAGGAAATTGCTTGATGAAAATTAAAGGTTTGCTTGCAAGTGCAGTGTCCTGTGTTTTCTTTCAAATTTTTGTCAAAGAAAAAGTTTATTTTTAGCTGGGATTTCCTAAGAATCCTCTTGGCTGCTTTCAGCACGAGGACACCTGTAATTGCCAATATGGGTACCTGTGTTACCAACTTTATATCAATTCATGTCTGAGTGCTCTGTGTCCGTGTGAAGCCAGGTTTGGAAATGGTGCAAATTTGATTTGAGATGCGATGGAATGATGTACAAGTTGGAGGCTATGACTTTACACTACATTGGCTGCTTAAAAACTGTTTTCATGTCTCTTTCATAGGGTGAATGGAAACATTAAATGTTTTTCCTATGGTACTTGAGTACCCAATAGCTCACTTGCAGGAGCAGTAGATCAGGCTGTTGATCTTGGTATTTTACAAAAATCACGCTCTGAAGTGCATTTTGTTCTTTCTGTAAATGATGTAAGCATGCAAAGTGAGGGTTAGGCTTATTTGAAGTGGTTTTTAAGGCTTGTCATACAGGATGTATTCAAAAGATAACATGACTTTTTAAAAACTGGCAATTTATCTGTAGGATTATTAATAAATCAAGTTAAAGAAAGATAAGGTTAATTGAATTTTTAAACAAGTAGCTGTATTATCCTTCAAGCACCTTGGAGCTCATACAATATTCACACCTTTTTTTTCCTAAGGAGTGCTTTGATATGTTTGAATTCCTTTTTTAATGAGTACTTTCTTTTTAAGTTGGTTAATTGGATTAACCCTTCATGTTCCAAGAGTCCATTTTATGCCATTTTCCCTGCTGGGGCATTGCCTTGGCTGCAGGACTGCAGGTCCTTTGGAGGCATTTTCAGCCATGAAGCTGCTTCGTCTGCTTTTTCTGGTGATGATGATGCTTAGGGCCATTTGACAGGTAATCATTAGAACTTGGATCCTTGCAGACTATGGGGTCTTTTCTCCCATCATTGCAGGGGGATTTATGTGGGCAACTCCTATTAATGTTAATGGGACTTGCATGTGTAAATCCTCCTTGCATCAATGGGAAAATTGACCCCTGAAACAAAATATCTGCGTGTGAGACTTGCTGATTCAGAGACATCCAGGCACTGCCAGCTCCTGTGTGTAATGTGCTGGAGCATGTGGTTTCACTGGAGAGGATTTGGGCAATTTTCAGGATTTTATCTTTTACATTGTATTTCATATTTTCCATAGACTGAATGTTGTCAGAGTTCCCCCAGTGATTCTCTTTATGGAGCTGGGAAATGCAATTTCCCGTTCCATACTGAGCAGGTTGCACAGCTCCTTGGATTGGATCTCATTCTGTTTTAGCCCCCTCTCTCTCTCCCCTCTAAATCCTCTTGCATCAGCAGTGTGAGTTGCAACAGCTTAATTTCAAGTATAATTTGCTAGTGATGTATTGATTGATGACAAGTGAGAAGTATTAATGTACTGTTTTCACACAATAACAGACTGGGTCACTTACAATCCATAATCTCTTCTGGAGAAAGGATAAATTTAATTTCCTCAACACTCATACATGTGCTTCAATACCTTGGCAGTACAAATGAGAATATTTTTTATCTGTGGCTAAGTTTATTCATTCTGTAATTTGCATGTTATTGCTCACTCAGTTACTACTGTAGATATTATATATAATCTCTGCAGTACATTTTTGGGCTTCACTTATCTGCTGATTTTATATCAGTATCAAGTCATCCCTTGGATATAAAAGGTCTGGTGTGGAACTACAGCTACCCTAAACTGCTGCAGAGATCTCTCCTGGCTTTTCTGCCATAGTGAGTGCTCTCTTCAGCCATTAATTATCACTAAGCTCTGTAGATTCTGCTGGGTTGTCTTCTGTTCATGCCCTTTTAAAGTTATTTCTGAGGATTTTGTTCCTGCCATTAATGCAGTTGCTGATTTTCCAACAAGGGGAGCAATTTGCTGAGATCATATCATGAAACAGTCGATCTTTGTGTATCTACAGTTCCTAACAATTTTTCTCTAATGTGTGCATATATGAATATTGTATGACAAAATTATTAATTCATCAAAGTTTATCACTTAAACTTTTGCAGAAACCAACCACTATAGAATGTCCAAAAGTTAGAATTAACCTGCATGGCCAGAATTGTCAAAAATATGTGGGAGAGTCGTGGTGGCAGAGCAGTTGCCTGCATTCCTTGGGTAAGCAATAATGTCAAGTATCTGTGGTAAGATTTAGAAGTGCTTGTGACACTGGAAGTTTGAGACACTGGTATAAAACTTCCATTTATTGCAACCCAGTTTCATTGTAAGTTTGATGCAATAATCAGCTGGAAATTTTAGCTAAGGTGTATGATTTCAAGAACTATTTAATGTGATGGAAAGTTGCCTCAGAAGGATTCTTTGAGCTGTAGAGGTGAGTGGGAGGAAATGGTCAGCCACGTGGAATTCACGTTGTCAGCCTCAAACGAACTCGTGGTGGAAATAGAGCTTATTAGCAATTCCAGCATTGTGTTTATTTACAGGCTGCCAGTTCCTGTTTGTGAGAGTGAATGGTTCTTCGAAATCTGGCTGGGGAGCCCAGCAGGAATGTTGTAAATCTCACTGACATCTGAGATTCGGAAAGTTGACAGTGAAGTATCGGGAAGATGCAGTTGTTGACTGCATGGGAGTTCTGATCAGAGGGGACTTTAATAGAAAATACTCTTCCTGTCACAATTCCAACAGACAATTTATTTTACACTACTTGCATACATTGACAAAAGAGATGGAAAATATCAAGCTGAGTGTATATCACACCCAGATGGATTTGACTAAACAATTCAGGAAGCCTCAGATCACCCACATTTTCAGATGAAGATTTTCAGGATCTTGTACTTCCTTCTGAAGTGCCACCCCATAATTCATTGTGTGTTTGGGTCTCTGGAGGAGGCCTTAGTGCTGGTCCTGCGTTCTGTAGGGTTAAGATTTTAGGAAGTGGGGCAGGCCAAGCCTATGGACCTTGCACCTGCCCTCTGGAACAGGAGGCTTCTCTGCTGGCATGGCAGCAGCTGGTGTCAAACAAACACACCTGTGGATTTTAGAGGTGCTTTTGTGCTGCTCCAGCTTCAGGAAACTTCTCCCATGAGCTCTGCCTCACTCCTTTTGGGGTAAGCACTGAGCTGGTCTGGGAGCTCCTCCTCTGTTGGGAGCAATTGTTGGCTCAGTCCTGGAGCTGAGGTCAGGAATGATAAAACATCTGGATCATGCTGTACCAGTCTCCAGCTCACTGGCACCTCAAAACCAGTTCACAGGCCATAAAACCAGTGTGGGTTTTACTGCTGAGCTGGTAATTTATACCTGAGCTGCATGTCCAGAGAGGGGAACAAGTTTTTAATCACTGAAAACTGGAGCCTGAGAAAGGATACGAGAGTCTTCTCTGAAAAAAACAAAATATAAAAATCCCAGATCCAGATTCTTCTGGGCTGTTTTAGACTCTGTGTGCATAAGGAATTCAGTAATGGCTAATGTGGAATTCTGCATCTTTTCTGCCTCAAACCCAAGCATATTTCTGGAGCTCACCCAAGGGAAAGCCATTTAATCTCAATGAGAGACCAGCTGTCAGCCCAATGCAACCAAACAGTTCCTGCTCTGGAAACTTCTCCCTAGCGTGAAAGTCACTGCAAGTCAGGCCTGATTCCTGTGTTGGGAATAAATTATCCAGTGAATTCTGCCTTTTTTTACCTGTGCAAAAATTTGTGTAAGCCTCAGCTAAGTACCTTCAGTGAATCATTTTTAGACTGAAGATTATCCAGGGAGAATCCACTCTGGGATTCTTACAGCAACTTGTTAGCTTAAGACATGGGGTGTTTTCCTGTTCCATATTTGGATGCTGAAATAAGACCTAATAATGAATACACCATTTCTAAAATCACATCAGACATTTTTAAGACAGAAAGAATGACTTTATGAAAAATATAAAAAAACTAATTTTAAGGAAGCCAGTGTAAAATGACTGATTTTGGTGACACTTGAACATGATGTATTTCCTTTCCATGGGAGTTTTAAGCCAGGAAACATTTGATTCCTTGCCAGACTCTTGAGTCTGAATCTAAAGTGAAAGCATGAGCATGGTAAAAGATTCTAAAGTGAAAGTGTGAGCATGGTGAAAGCCAGCAGCCCTCTCAGTTGCATTGTGAGGATGTTCCTGGCTGCTGAGGGATCACTTGGCATGCCCAGGTCTCAAAACACGAGCACAAGTGTCATAGAGGGGACAGAGCAGGACTCCCATGAGGAACAGCACCAGCACTGGCTTATGGATCCACTTGGGACTCCAAATAATGGATTTATTTTTTGGCTCTGGCACTGGTCCCCTCATTGAACGTGGTTGAGTCATTTCCCTTTAATGCTGTAGTAAAAAGGTGTCAAATGGTGACAGGGATTTTCTGAAGCCTTTTGAGAGCTCAATGAAATATAAAAGTAGATGTATTTGAGCAAGAAAATGAAGAGTGGTAATGCTCACTGTAAAAATGGATAGCAGGAATATTTGAGTAGAGGGGAAGATGATCTGAGGAAAAAATCCAATGTAATTCTTGTAATGTGACTGGAATAGCAGATGTTTTGTTATTCAAGTCCCTCATTCCATCCCTGACATTTCCCATGTTTCTCAAGTGAGGTTTCACCAATCAGCACAAACTCTTTGTTTACTGCTTAATAAAAATAACAAAATTATCCTTATTTTATGAAATCTTTTTCTGATTATGCATATTTTGCTGGCAGATTGTAATGCATTTTGCTTCATTGTTTAATTACGACTTAATGCTAATGTCATTAACATTCTAGTCGATAATTCAGTAGGTTGCCTATTTATAGACATAATGAAAGTCGTAACTTTTTGTAGTGAAGTGCTTCTGACTGTGCTATTAAATTAAAAATAAACTTACTCCAACCTGACATTAGCTTTCAGTTTCATTGTCCATGGTCCAGTGAATCTGAAAAATGCTGCTGCATGCACTAAACATGGAGGTTTTTTAATTATTTTTTTTTGGTTGTGTCTAACTCATCCTTTCCTTTGAGGGAGAAAAAAGAAATAGACCAAACTAAGCAAGAATCTCAGAAAAACTGATCTGAAGTTTGCAATATTATCCTTGGAGAGAACTGGAATTTGGAACACTGAATTTAAGTAATTGAAATCTTCTCCAAATTTTATTCTGTGATACTGCTTATATTTGATAAATCAAATAATTAGAGAGCACTTCACCTCTCAGTTTCTTACCACAAATATGGATGTGTGCTTTATTTGTGGTTATAAAGTGCAAAACAACTGCTGGATTTTGTACTCCATGTAATCCCTTTAGTAGGGATAATAAATTCTATGGATTTCTTTATTCATGGCATTTCCATAAGCATTTGTAAAATATTATTTGCATAAATTATCTTTTCTAGGGAGGTTTCCAAATAAAAGCAGTGACTTGGATACCTGTCACAAGACTCAGTAAGCACAGCCCTGTTTGGGATAATATTTCACTGTCATCCTTAAGTCCTTAACTTCTAAATGCAGTTTATATTCAGTGACCAGATCATGCATGTTCTTAATTTAATTCACCTTTTTACAGCTTGAATTCTGTGTATTTTTAGGCCTGATTTTGTAAACTTTGTAATGTGTCCCAATGTAATTCAATGGGTTTTTTTATTGTGTGCTTTACATTCTTTAATCTTTGAGTCAAACATCATCAGGAGGGTTAATGGTGCCAGGCCAAGAATAACACTGGAGTAACAGTGGAAAGCAAGAGAAAGTAAAATGTAAGTCCTGCTGGTGCTCTCCTTTATGTGCACACAGTGAGTGCTTGGTGGGGGGACTGAAATGGGGTGAGAGGTGCTGAAATAATTCCTGCTTGAAGCTTTGCAGTTGTGGATGATTTTCCCTGGCACTGCCCAGGCTGCTGGGACAGCCCAGCACTGACCTCATCCTGCTGAGGGACAGTGAAATGCAGCTCTGGATGGGAGCTGCAGAATCCTGTGGGGCTCACAGGAATACCAGGTGAGTCTGGAATTCCTGCTGGGCACTTCTGTCGTGTCCTCCTTGGGGATTTTGCAGAGAAGACCAACCCTAAACAAGGTAAGGAAATCATTCTCTGCCCTTGCTGCTGGGCTCTGCAGGACAGCTCACTCCCTGCTGGAGCCTGAGGGACAGTCCTGACCCTGCTGGGGGCTCTGGTGCCTCCACCCTGCAGGGCTTAAACCTCTCCTTCCTGACACCAACAGACACTTCACTTACAAAGCCACTTGGAAAGGTTTATAAAGGATTATTGGAATTTTTGGATTACCACAGATGAAGTCATTCTCTTTCACAGAATTGAATTACAGCACTCTTTCTGTTGCTACTGCATTAATAAAATGTCTGAAGCCAGCCTTAAAGCACAGTTCCTTTGTGGAGAGGCTTTAAGCAGGAAGGATTTTTCCAGGCTGGGTGTTTTTCCCTGAGTAATGTTGCATACAGACTGGAGATTGCTTCTTCTATTGAATTGCATAATGAAAAATCAATCAGTTTAATGGTTGACAAACTTTGACATTCAAATAAAAATGTTGCTGGTATTTTCATAAAGACCTGTAGGCATGACTAGATTCAGCAACTTTAATTTATGCAATAGTGAATGTCTGCCAAAACATTGTACAAACGACTGTATAATGAGGCAATAATAACCATGAGGAATGGAAGGAAAGCAAACAGAGGCCAAATCTCTCTGTTTCTACAGATTATATAATTTCACAAAGCCTTTCAATGTAAAATATGTTCCTATGGCTTCTTTTTCAACACCCTGTTCTATTTTGAAAGCAATTGCTCAAAATCATCAAAACAGATTCATCTGAGACTGTTGTGCACCATTAGATGACGGTGTTTAGTTTTCCTACAGCTTGGTGGTTCTGACTGCTGGGGGATTTTTATTTTCCTTGACTCAGAGGGGAGAGAAATCCCAGTCAGGGAAGGACACCTTCATTCCCCACTGGTTTCTGCTTGTATTTCTGCTTGTAGTGTGTGTTTGAGCACAGCACGGGGAGTGCTGAGCTCGGCTGCCCTTAGGCTCTGCCTTGCCCCAGCCCCAGGCTGGGCTAAGAAATCCCATCAGCCTTGCCCAGGATTTCCAGTGTCCCTGAGCCCAAGAGAATCATTCTGCTCCAGTCACCTTCCCTTGGCTCTTTCCTTGCCCTGTGCCTCCATCCTCCTTGGAAATTTCCTTTCTTGTATGAAGAGCTCTCAAACTGCAACACTCAGGAGAAGCAAAGATTGAAATAAGAACTGGTGTTTTAGAGATCCTGCCGTTGTCTGGGATTCAACACAACTGAAGTAGAATTCTGTTTTAACAAAATCTATCCTTTTCCACCCACACCCTGGGATTCCATGGCTGGCAGGTGAAGGTGCTGAGGTTTGACTGGGACAGCTTGTTGGGCTCTTTTGTTGTCTTGTGTCCTTCCAGGCAGTGACTCTGTCTCTTTCTGGCCCAGTAATATCCAATAAATTTTATATTAAATAATGTGCCAGAACTCACACGTTATCCCTGCTTAATCTTGCCTTTTCTCAAAGGAAACAATCTTTTTCATGCCAGGGGAGTATTCCCTTTTCTTTCCATGGGATTCATGATAATTTTGCTTCCTTGCCACCTTGAACTCTCTTCTGATTTTTGGCTCGATATGATGTCTGATATTTAGTATCTCTGTTTTATAACTTGTAAAAACAAATTGAAGAAGTTAATTGATTTCCCAAGGTGGGGCACAGATTAAAGCATTGTTCCCACTTTATCCTTCCAGCTCCAATTAGAGATAAGTTACTCTATACGTTTGATTTTTACAGTGATTTGTGTGGTGAGCTGCCAGCATTTCTCTGTCGAGAAGTCTGCAGGATTTTTTATTCAAGAACTTTCCATTCCCAGGGATGTTAAATGCTTAAGTGGAATCTAGAATGGCTCTTCCCAAGTTTAAAAAGGTTTGGATTGGGTTTTGGTTTTGTTTAAATATAACTGCCTGTATATATTTGTGGGGACAGTATTTCTTTCTGCATGTGAAGAACTCTTAAGTTGTGATTTAGAGAAGAGGCTGGTGTGAAATGCCTGCATCTGCCTTTGAAAATTATCCCTAAAACTGCTGTCAGATGAAGTGATAAACACAGGATAAATTCTGCCTTTTTTAGTGGACTCAGAGCTGCTCAGTTGCAGATGTTCTTCTGCAGAAAGTTTGTGGGGAAAGTTTTCTACATCTCAGGCTGGATCTCCTAAACTCTCAGGGAACCAACAGAATACAAACCTGTCAGTCTAAAGACCAAACTTCTTAAATGTGGTGATGTGCATGGTTGAATAATTTACATTAATTATCAAGCACTGGATAAGGTACTTGGTAAACTCAGAAATGATAATGCTGCTCTACATAATGAGTCTGTTCTGTGGAAATTATGCAAAATATGAGTGAACTGAGGCTGCTGCTGGCTTTACATTTGTAAAATGCCCAATGCACCAACAAATAAACAGTGAATATTTCAGGTATTTGAGATGTTGGATGAGTTACCTGTTACTTTTCCTTAGTGCTGTAGTTGTAGGTGTACTCAGTAAGATTTCTGTAGTGTCAGCCAGTGAGCAGTTATATGAAAAATGAGCTGCAGTGGGTTTTTTGTACATCACCATCTTTTTTTGTTCATTGCTAAAATGTCCACTTAATTTCCGTATAAAACCCACATCCTAATTGCATTTTCAGTCTAATTGGCTGCTAGGTGAAGCTTGCCTCTAAAGAATTACCTGGATTTTACTCCCATTTTGCTTTGGCTAAAATTAATAATTTATTTATTGAAAATTCAGAGACCTGTGGGGGAAGGAATCTAGCTTTAAAACTCTGCCAGAAGATATACAGAACTTATATTTTTTTCTAAACACAGCCTCAATTTTGGCAAGCCAGCCTGGCCAGTCTGGAGGTAACATTGAAGTTGGAGTTTCATAACTAAAGAACCAAGTAATTAAAAATGAAGCCACAAAACTTTCTCACTTCTCCTGACTGAAGCATCCTTCCCCAGCTATAGAACTCAAACAGTTTGCTAACCTCCAGCACTCGTGTCAGCAGCAAAATTGGAAGTATTTTTTGTCACCTGCACTGCTGTCAGCAGAAAGGGGGGAAAAAAAAAAAAAAGCAAGTAGAGGAACATAATTTCAGCACTAACATAAGTATCAGAATGATTTACCTGTCTGTTCTGCTTCACTTTCATCTCAGCTTTCAGGGCTTCATTCATCAATCTTTTATTTACACACGCATAGCTCATTTTTACACAATTCCTCTCTCCCTGACCAGATGGCTGCTCTGGCTGCTCGGTGTTCATGAAAGGCAGGGAGAAAACACACGTGTGCCTCGTGTCAGCTGGGGAGGGCTGGGGGAGCTCTGCTTTTCAGCAGCAATTCTGTGGGTATTCACACAATGGCAAAGAAAACTGGGACGTTTCAGGGAAATACCACAAAATTCTCAGCCTTTAAAATGCATTGCTGGCTTTTATCTGGCTGCAAATGTTCCCTCTCAAGGTTTGCTCCATCACACACAGACTTTTCAGGGGCAGTAATTTAGCAGGATTAATGTAAAACTGAAAGCTGCTCAAAGAAGAAAAGTGCATCTTAAATAAAATGAAAAATTATTTTAATTTTTTAAAATTTAGTGATCTTCATTTAAATATCATAAACAGGTGCTGTAGTAGTTCCATTTATAACTCACTTATAGCACCCATTTTATCTTTAAACAATTCTGGGTTTAGCACAAACTCAGTGGCTTTGTTTCCAATGAGCTTTTCTTGTAGTATCTGCAACTTTTTAGAAACACGCTTGTTCTCATCATAAAATGCTTTCAGATCTTCCTCTAACTTTTTAACAAATTGTCCTTGCCTGATTTCACACAACCTGTCCTGCCTGCAGTATTTCTAACAATATTTTGTTGCATTCTTTGCTTCTTAAGTGTTATTCCCATAAAGCTCAGCCTATGGAATTTAACTTTAGTGGGATCCATTCAGTTTTGCAGCTTGTTCAAAATTTAATAGACACAGAGAAATAAATATTAGGAACCGTGTTTCTATTTTTTATGGGTCTCATCATTGTAAATTAGGCTTAGGATTAGGATTTTCTGAGTGTGTGTTTGCATTTTTTCTACCAGACTCTATTTGATATTTTATTTGATAGCAGGGTTTGTGATTGCTACTTGCAGGCTGATTATTGTTACTTTTTGACTGATTACTTATATTCCTGATTAACTTCAGGAATCCCAGGCAAAGAATAGAATAGAATAGAATAGAATAGAATAGAATAGAATAGAATAGAATAGAATAGAATAGAATAGGTTTGTAGGGAATTCCAGTCAGTCCTTTTGTCATTATGGATGACAGGGATCATCAGATGAATTTTATCTCATTCTTCAAAATTCCTGTTCATGGAGATATTTGCACAGGTGTAATTTTAGGTATATTTTAGGTGCAGATTGTGCTGTGACACCACCAATGAGCAGAGGATCAGGAGCAGAGTGTGTAAAATGGATCTGAGCCAGCCCTGAGCCCTCTCACAGGAGCCAAAAAAGGGAAATACCCTTGGAAAGGCAGCTCTGCTGCCAGGGTGGGAAAGCCTAATGCCTTCAATATTCTTATCAATAATGTAACATAAATATTGCAACAGTGCTGTGAACATTCACCACTGACAAAATGATTATGGCTTAATCAGCATTGACAAGGACAGGGCCATTATGCTCAGTAATGCAGCTGGCAAAGGGAGCAGGGCCATTATAATGAGCAATGTGTTAATGCTGCTGCAGCCCAGGGAAAAGAGCTCCCAGCCACAGCCTGGATGGACACTGGGTCCAGCCACACAGTGACTTTGAAAAGCCTTTAAAAATGCTCCTAAAAGGCTCAAAGAACCTCCCAGAGAATGCTGTGCAGTGTGGGATAAATTCAATAATAATGTAAAAATTGGGTTGTGCCCTGCTGAGCCTGGGCAGGTTTAATTTTTGATTCTTCAGTGTTTTCTCATTAATTCTGGTATTTAAATTGTGAACAGTGCTGAAGAACTTGGAGGATGTAGAGAAGAGTTTCAAGTGGAAGTCAGGCTAATGAAACACCTGTACATCTAAAAAAGAACTTAAACGGATAAACTGTTTGCCTACAAATAATTTCATTGGATCAAGGTTTGTTTGCTAAAGCCCCTCTAATGCAAGCACAGCAAGGACCAGAACCTCCAGCAAAGTCATCACTGAAAACTGAGAAGAAAGCAACCAGGGAAAGTGATGGCTTTTCTTCCTCAGAAAGTCCTCAAAATCTGAATTTTGCCCTACTGTAAATAGATGAGTCCAGTAACAAACTGCTGGACTACAATATAGAAATCAGAGTAGATCATTTAAAGGGAATTTCTGCTCTTAAAGTTAAAAGTGTGTGGTAATTTTTGGATATTATTGCTGTGATTACAGACCAGTGTTTTAATTGGTTAAATTACTGCCAAGTAATAAGAACAGAGCCCCCAAACAGAGGGGTCCTGGGAGAAATTGGAGGGGCTGAAGGGAAAATGGCCAAACTCTTTGCTGAGGTGATTTAACCTCTGTTCCAACAACCTCCAAAACTGTTTTTACTTAGACTGGGACAGAGCTGATGGACATGAAAGAGTGCAAGAAACTGAGCAGCACTGAAAGAGATTTGATGTTAAATGAGAACCAGGAGTGACTGAAGTGAAGCCACAGCCCTCCCCTCTCCTCATCCTTCCACTGAGATCACCAACAGGAGCAGCTCTGCTGAAACTAGAGTGCAAGAGAAATATGCATTTAGATCATTTATTGGATTCATATTTTTAGCAGATTTTTATCTACTGCTGACATTGGCTTTTGGCTCTGAGGACCACTTTGACATTTTATAACATTTAATACATATTTCCAGAGGAAAAGAATTCAAATGCTGAAATGTTGTCAGACCTGAAGCTGGATACATAAAAAATTATGGCTCAGGGCTGAAACTTAGAGAGAAATACAAAGTTCTCTGAAAATGAAACAATGAGGGAATGGAGGTTGCAGTTGGCCAGTGTCAGTCCTGCCATTTCCCTTTCAAATTGTCCACTCTCTTCATCTTTTTGACTGACCTGGAGGTCTGTCAAAGGCTGGAACCAGAGGTGCTTGGTTTGGCTTTTCTATAAAACCACTTCTAAAGCTCTAAATTAAAGAAAAAAGCAATGATTGCAGCTCTAGTTGTAAATACTCACAAGATCTGACTGTGACAACTGCATCTATTTTTTCATATTGTTTCCATGGGAAGAATGTTAAAAAATATGTATTAAAACAAAAAAACCTCACAGGGTTTTGTGTTGGAGAAATGAATTTTTCTTTCTCTCCTACTGCTGCTGGAACTGGATAGTAGTTGGAATACACAGATTTTGGAGTCAAGGTGTAAGAATTTGGAGCACTTTCAGAGGCTCTTTCTCCCAGCAGAGATGTAACAGCCCGTTTCCGAGTCCTCCTCCTCCCCTGTAAGAGGAGAACACTGCCATCTGCAGAGAAAAGGGGAGCTGTGTCACACCTGAAGGCAGCAAAGAGCTGAAAATCCCGAATTGCCCAGGTGCCAAGGGACACATTTCCCAGGGCCAGGGTAATGGGCTGTGGGGACAGCAGGGCATCACTTACAGCAGCAGCAGAGCTGTGATTTCCTTGATGGAGTGTCCTCAGCAGGGCATCTCGGGGGCCAGGGATGCTGCATGCTCACAATAACCATCCTTCCTGAGGCTCTCAGCTGCCCTGAAAATGAATATGAGCCCTTGCAGCATAGAAATGAGGAGCTTCAATTTCTGCTGAATCATTTTTCTCTGTCCTGGAAGAGAATAGCTGTGATGGATGCACTGCAGGGAAAGAGCAGGAGCTCCTGGAGTTCCATGCATATCAACAAGTTCCAAAACTGCCATCCCTCCATCTTTATTATGATATAAAAGCTATCAAAAGCCAAATCTCTCCTCTCCCACCTCCTTCAGGGACGATGGGGTTTAACACACGGCCTCGTTTGCTGGTTTGATGGTGTTTGGGTAATGCTGCTCTTGGCTCAGCTGGTGCACACCTGGAAACCTCATCACCAGGGCTGATACCCCCTTTTTTGGGGGAAACAGAACCCCACGAGGAGGCTGTGACCTGCCCAAAAATCACACCAGATTTTGGTGTCTTGAGGATCAGATTTAACACTGCACAACCCGTAAAATGAAGAGTTCTTTAGGCAAAAACTGTTGGAGTAAAACTGAATGAGGGAGGGGAAACTCCCACTGAGTGAATGCTCAGGAAGGAGGCTGTAACTCAGGTCTGAGCATTGGGGCAGAGATTTCATCCTGCTGTGAAACCCTCAGCTCAGTGTCACTGCTGTGCCCAGGGAACACTCCAAAGGAGAAGCAATAAAGAGACAGGAAACAGAAAATGGAGATGTTTCTGCTCAAGACAGGCCTTATAATTTGCAAAAAAGTTCACTTCTGTCTTGGCTCAGGAATAATCCCCACCAGACTCCTTTGAACAGCCCTTTGTTACTGAAAAGCATTTTTCTGTATCTCTGGATGTTTAGAGAGCTCTTTAAATACAAAAGGAATATGTAAACAACTGTTTCCTTTAAGGATTCATTCAGAATTCGGGTCCCTACTTATAAGTCTGGATATGTATTTTAACTCCATTGCTTTCAAATGGACGAATTTATTTTCATTTTAATATAGAATACTGTGACCATTGAAGTTAAGTGTACAGGGATAGTTCTCGTGTCTGGAGGAATTACTGAAAATCTCTGTGAGAAGAAAGAAGATTTTTCACACTTATGAATTCTATAAATTACTGTCAAGGAAGTTCATGAAAACAACTCCACAAAAAGCTCCAAATGAGCCCGTGGTGATGGTCCAGAATCTTCTGTGGGTTGAGGCCAAGGGGTCCAACCCTTCCCATTTCCCATCACAATCACAGCCTGTAAATTTTATAATTCTAATTCAGGTAAGAGCCAGCAAAATAAAATTCTGTGTTCCTGCTGTGTTTTATACTGCTGGAGATTTTTAATCTCCCTTACCAAGGGCAGACTCAGGGTGCTTCATCTCTGTTGCTGTGTTGGAAACGAGACAATCAGGCAACTCAGGAGCTCAGTCACCAAGGCCAGGCAGAGAGCAAAAAGAGCCTTTCTTTATTCTTATATTTATATTTTTTTACAGACAGTTATGGTTTGGACACGGAGGTTACCACTTCTGAAATTCTATAGATGAGAAACACAGTTTATCACATTTTCCACCCCAGAAAGAAGAATGAAAAACAACATCCAAAGTACAAAACAGTTTTTGGTTGGTTATAGAAACATGGATTGTTTACACAAAATTTATGAGAACCTTTGTTACCAACTATAAACACAGCGCTCTAGAAAAATCAGGACGACACATCTCCAGACAAGAACTCCCAGCTTTTCCTCCTCTTGTTCACCAAACATTCCTTGGTAATGCTGATGTCCATCCCTTTGCCTCATCTGGAGAGGAAATAAGTCTGAATTTTCCAGAAAAAGACTTGGGAGGAGAAAACCAAAAGGATTTCTGCTGAAACCCCAGCCCAGCTGGGAATGCAAGGCTGCAGCTCATTTCTGCAGGCACTTGCCAGGACTGTGGCTGTGCAGGGGATAATTGCAGCACCAGTGGCTGCTAGCATTTGCACACTCATTTATCCAATTAGGATGTGCAATCAGAGTCAGTTCATGCACTAATTAGCTGCACAATTGTGCATGCCTCCTGCACGTGTCATTGTAGGGCTTAACTGGCCAGAAAGTCTTGCTCACAATGTGTGTCTTGATTTTTATTGTAATATGACATTAAAAAAAACAGTTTCATTTGCAGAAATGCAGATTTTGTATGATGTTTAACATTTGGAAATAACTCCAAGTTCTCTTTAGAGAATTCACAAAATAAACATTTCTCTGTGTGCTACCTGAGGGTAATGTGAGCTCACAATCCACAAATTAATGACAGCTGAAAATTTAACTTTCTTTTTAGTTTTTGATAATTATAACCTTAATAAATCCTACAGATACTCCATCCTTTGTGTAGAAATATGGCCACAAAATTGCACTATTTTTGTTTCTTCTATGCTTCATATTAAAAAAATAATATTATAGTCGGGATGCTTGCATGGAAACATTGTTAAAATATTGCCATGGTTTTATATTAAAAGAAAATGTATTAAGCAATAGATTTAGTTCATATAAGCATGAAAACTCTGTGGAAAAAAAAATCTGGAGCCAGTGAAGGCATGATTTCATTTGAGGTAATAATTCAGTATCTGATGATGTGCTTGAACCAAGGCTTTGTTAAAAGTGAGTTTATTTGGTTTATAATCACATTTACTGAAATCATGGGATTTTATTCTTGATTATAACAAGGAAATCAAAAGCTTAAGAAGGAAAGGCTATTTATCTGTTTTTTCCCAATTTCCTCTGTTCTTCTTCCTTATAATGATGAGTTTTGGCCAGGCTGTGTAAGGGAAGCAGCTGCCTCACTCTGCCATGGGCAGGGACACCTTCCACTGTCCCAGGCTGCTCCAAGCCCTGCCCAGCCTGGCCTGGAGCCCCTCCAGGGATGGGGAACATTCCAAACCCTCCTGCAGTGGCTCCTCACTGTGCTCTGCACACACAGATGAGCCCTAAATCCCTGGGAATTCCCATGTCAGACTCCCTTTGCTTCCTTGAGGATGGTGAGCAGCTCTCTCTACCCTGCACTTGCAAAGCCAAGAACCAAAGCCAGCAGGCAGGGATTGAGGTTCAGCTTTTGACTTCTCCTTTTGACTTTTTAAATCTTGATTAAAAAGTGTTCTCACTCTGTAAGAGTGCAGCATTTAGATAAAGTTTAGTTGCTGACCTTCTGTTCTCATTCACTTTTTTAGAATAAAATAAAGCAGGAATCCTCCCAGTCAGCCAGAGGTGGAGTTTGGCTTATTTGGAGCAGAAAATCCCGACAAGAACCACGCCTATCGCTGCTGATGATGTTCCTTTAAATGAATCGTTTCCTGAAGGTACAGAGCAAATCCTATTTCTTTTTTGCTTGGTTTGTAAAGTATTTTGAGGTGTGCCTATCCCAGCAAAACCCAGCCTAACTCCACTGGTACTGAGAGCATTTCAATTGCAGCGTTTGACCCAGCTCGGTTCTCTTGTAGCCCCTGAAGAGCCCAGAAACTGCGGCTGGACCAGGGGGGAGCTGCCCCGGGCAACTCGGACCTGGGCTGAGGTTTATTCTCCTGGATCTCAACTCGGAGCTTGGGCTGAGGTTTATTCTCCTGGAGCTCAACTCGGAGCTTGGGCTGTGCTTTATTCTCCTGGATCTCAACTCGGAGCTTGGGCTGTGCTTTATTCTCCTGGATCTATTTCCACTCCAGCGCTCTTTTTCCAGGAAAGCACCAGCAGAGAGAGCTGTTCTCTCACTTTCCCACCAGCGGCTGTTCCGATGTCACCCGCGGAAATCGGGGTTTGATGTATCCTTGTCTCCGGCAGCTCCTCCGGCGCTTTGGATGTTTTGTGCCCGGAAAAAAAAAAAAAAAAAAAAGTGTTGTAAATGTCCAGGATATTCAAGATTTGCTCCAAGACTGAATTTGAACGTGTTTACTCAGGCACTGGGAGGTTTTATATACATTCCAAGGCAGAAATTCTCCTTCTGTAAATTCAAATAATCGCACCAAGATTGACTTTAAGATGTATATGTTAATGAAACTGATTTTAGCTTGTTTTATGGATTTTACTCATCTTAAAAAATGTGATCTTTGAGTTATTTTTAGATTTGCTTCAGAAGGTCAGATTAATTTTTAAGACACAATTCCAAATTCTGACATCCTTGCAGCTTCTTGGGGCTGGTTTCTGTGTACTTGTACAAATCAGGATGCACTGAGCTGAAAGTCTTTCTCCTCTTTGTTACTGTCCTGTTCTATTTCCTCTCTCTTTCATTGTCCCAGCAATCCAGCACATCCTTTCCCCCACCTTGCCCGCCCTCTGTTTTCCCCCACTCTCCCTGCATTCATCTGCCCATGGTTTTCCCTTTTGCACATTCCTTGTTTCAGGGCTCAGTCTCCTTCTCTCTCACCCAGCCTGTCCCTGCCCTCTGTGCCATTTCCAACCCACAAGGACCCTCAATTTGATAAATTCTCTCATCACCACTTCCATTTCCAGCTCCATGTCCCTCTGTACCAGATTTCCTAAGAGCAGCCTTGCTTTCACTGAGCCCTGAGAGAAGCAGCATCCCCTTGGTGGAAGCTGTGTGATCTCAGTCCCAACAAACCCACGGAGACAGAGACAAATCCCCCTGAGCCAAAGGCTCACAGAAAACATTCCTGGGNCTTTTTTGCTTGGTTTGTAAAGTATTTTGAGGTGTGCCTATCCCAGCAAAACCCAGCCTAACTCCACTGGTACTGAGAGCATTTCAATTGCAGCGTTTGACCCAGCTCGGTTCTCTTGTAGCCCCTGAAGAGCCCAGAAACTGCGGCTGGACCAGGGGGGAGCTGCCCCGGGCAACTCGGACCTCCAAGCCCCATCCAACCTGGACTTGGACACAAAGATATTTAGGAACTGTTCTCCTGTTAGTTTGGAGGTGTAAATGTATGAAAATTGTTGGTGTATGGATGCAGTTTATCTCATTGGATTTATAGCAATGTAAATTAGCATTTTTTTCCCAGTCTTCAGTCACATTTTTCATTTATTCATGCTGTATTGTTCTCAGGATGGGGGTATTGATAAGTGCAGATACCTGAAGCAATCTTCTATCACGTTTCTCAAGAAAATAAAGTTTAGATTAAAGTATTTTGCAGCATGGACAGAACAAAAAATTATGCAACTTTTACTTAATTAGTAGTACATATTTATAGGCACATTAATAGAAAAGTGGAATTTTTGCATTAACTTCAGTAAAAATCCACAATCAGTCATGCTAAGAGTGAATTTTCACTGCTTTAGACTGAACATTGAGCTATTTTGACTTACAAACCAGCAGGGAAATGCCCACAATTCTGGTTGCTGACAGGTGAACATGGGATATTAAACACCAGGACTGTATTTTCATGGAATTTTCATGTGCAGTTATTTAATTGAGGATTGCAGTTCTTGTGCCTGTTTGTGTCAAGCCATGTAATTGCATTACACAGACACACGTTCAGGCACAATTTTTATTTGCATCCAGAAAGAAAATGTCATTAGGGGAAATAATTTCAGATCACCTACTTTTGCATGTCTTGCTGGCACATAAGTGGCATTTGGCTGCTGTGGAAAATCTGCTAATGAGCAGAGCAGCATCAAAGTTGGAATTAAAAATCCACCCCCTCGAATGAGCAGCAAGGCTTAAATGTTGGAAACTGAACTGCTGAGGGGTGGTCTAGTGTGTAGTCAGTGAATTTATTTTTCTGTGGAATCTGAAAATTGGTTGGTTTCTTAGAGGAAAAGCTATCAAGAACTGAGATTTAACTGTGTCTTTCCCTAGTCCTTGATAAATGGGATTATGTGTGGCTTTCAGGGCACTTCATTTTAGAAGATTTAGTGAGGACCATGATGTGAAATCCTGAATGAGCAAGCTCAACAAATGCTCACTGCCCAGGGGAGCCTTCTTGATCTCACAGCTTGTTAAGGAGCAAAAATATCCTGGGTTTGAGTGTAGCACCCAGATGTGGTCCTGAAGGACACCAGAACCATAAAATCTACATGAAATGAGCAGCTTCAGCCATCCAGCTCATGGCAAGCTGCTCCTTATCCCTTCCTGTGGCTGTGCCTGTGCCCTGAATTGCTCCAGGTGGAATTATCCCCAAGTCTTCACTCCAAGAAGGCAAATTCATAACCTGGCCATGAGTAACCACTGCACCAAGAAACTCTGCAGTTTAAAACAGTAAAGAAAAAGTGGTTACCCATATCCCCCACATCAGCTGTGTGAGAACTCTGGAGCCCCAGGCCCTGGCACAGGTTTGTTCCACGTCTGTCAGATCGGAGTGTGGGGTTTATGGTGTCAGCAGGACATGTCACTGAAGTGTTGATTTTTGGGGAGTAAACATTAGAAAGTGAACAGGCTTGCTACTTGCAAAGTAGGTTTGAATGACAGCTGTTCTGTTTTCCTAAATTTCAGCAGGCAAAATAGCTTGAAGTGTTCAGGAGCTAAATCTGTCAGCTTTCTGATACAAAGGAAATTTTGCGGGGTTGGAGCACTGACAGAAGTGGGGGTGGAAGCACAGCCACAGAACAAAAATCAGAAATAAATACAGCTTTACTTTGCACTTTAATTTACATTCCTGCCATATTTTAGAGCCCAAGGCAGACATACTTTAAGCCACTGCTAGTGAAAAATGTTTCTGCAAGGCTGTGGGCATTTGTAATCTCCCTTCCTCTGGATATCCAGGGATGGTCAGAGCCAGGGCAGGACTGGGAACGTGAGGCTGAGCTGTGCATCCTCAGAGGGACCCAGCCAGACCCTCCCCTGCACTTGCTGTGGGTTTATTACACTTGGTAATAAATGATAATAATGATGGAACCCCTCACCACTCTCAAACTCTCAGTATCTTGTGCATGGTTAGAAATTTCTAACACTTTGAGTGTCATATCTTTGTTTCTGTGACTGCTGCTACTGGAAGCTCTCTGTGTGCAGATTCTATTTAAATTCTCCTTTTCTTTTGATGTCTCTGTCAGCATTTGAAGTTGATATTTATCAGGGAGTGCTCACTGCCTGCCCTGCTTTCCCCAGTGCAGACCCCATGGCCCTCTTGCTTCATGCTGAACTGGCAGAGATGCTGGCAAGCACCACACACACAGAATGATGACTTAGGCTGGCTTCTGATCCTAAAGCTTTTGCCATTTTGGTTGAGGTATATTTTTTTTGTTTTGATTTTCTCTGCAAAAGGTAAGAGGTAAAACCCTCTTAGTGTCGAAGCAGCCACTGAGTTAGCAGAGCTAGGCTGGCAAACTGGGTTTAAAAATTGGTGAGTGTTCAATGACACATCCTGGAGGCCCTGAGCGAGTCACAGAGTGAGTTTAATTCATAGTTTTCAGTGCATTTCTCCTGCTGGTAGGTTACTCACTTCAAAAGTGGTCATATTTTACTGTCAGTACCATTGGAAAAGAAATAGTGCTCGTTTCGATAAAAATGAGAGAGAAGTGTTACCATAAGACAAATTTTTGACGAGTGTTCTTCTGTTGGTACAGATGGCATCTGTGTATTTTTATCACTATAAATCACTCACAGTTGGAGTCATACTTAGTCCAATATCTTGCTTTATGTTTATTGACATAATCACAGTTTTAGAGACAATATTAATCACTCAGTTCTTTGGAAACATTTGGATTGGTAGATGAAAAAACATATTTATTTTGAGAAAGCAAATGGTACAATTAATTTTCGCATATTTGTACATTTACAAATAATAAACAAACTACATTGCAAAGCAGTGAATTAGTACATTGAAATATTGATTTGTAAGCCTTGTTTTGCTCCTACAGCACACTGCAGGTGTGTGATAAATCAGGATTTCTACAGTACCAGGCAATGCACTGGGGAGAGTTTCCTGCATTTAAATGCAAACTGTATTTCTGCAGTTTTCCCCAAAATCCCAGTGTGTTGCTGAGATTCCTCAAGAAGTCTCGAATTTGTTTTTTTATAAAGTTACAATTTTATCCTGCTGACCAGAGCAGCATGAGCTGGAAATGCTGGTCCCAGCTGGAGCAGGGGAGGGGATCTGGATCCAATGGGAAACTGAACCCTGGGGGCTGCTCTGATGGAGAGGAGGGTGGGAGGATTGCACAGAGGGCTTGGGTCAAAACAACTTTTTCCTTCCCTTCTTTTGGGGCTTGCTGATGCCTTGTTGGGCTGGGAGCAGAACCAGAGCAGAACCAGAGCAGCTCCCCTTGCCCTGCCCAGCTCAGCCCTGCCAGGGTGGGAGCATCCAAATCCCAGGAGCCCGGGATGGGAGAGCAGAGCCACGGGCAGCGCTGCTCCTCCTGCTGAGTTTGTCTGACTGGCACCGTGACATCCACATGAAAGGGGCTGCGAATCCCTGCTAACGATGCTGGAAATGTTCCCATCACGACAGGAACGAGCTGTGGGCTCTGCTCCCCTGGCTCTTTGCAGAAGGGGGAAGAGGGAGCAGGCTCCCTCCAAGCTCTGCAAACAATGTGCCAGAAAGAAAACAAAAAGAATGATTTCTTCATTTTCCTAATGAAATAATTTCATTTGTGCCCTGCTTTCCACAGGCTGTGAGGGAAGCTGGCCTGCAAGCACAGCAGATGTGAGGTGATGCCAACTGTTGTATAACCCCCGTGACCTGATCAAGACAGGTGACTTCTTACTCACAGGTTTTTTCACAATTCATGCAGTTTTCCTCTCCTGAACCTCAGCAATCACCCAGCTGAATTAACTTTGAAAGAATGGCATTCAAACTATGAAATACTTAAATTCAGCTAAGATGTAGCCAGATAATTTTGCACCAGTAACATCCATTGAAAACTATAAGAAAATGTGTGTTTCTGCAGGCAGGCACACCCAGCCTAACCAGTTTCAAATTTGTACACACTTGCATTAGCAAATTGAAGCTTGCTTTGCTCAACTGAAGCATGAGTCACAAAGATATCAAAGAAAATAACATCCAAAATTCCACCTGAAGAGTAACACATAATTAAAGAATTGGTTGACTCAAAGGAGTAGCCGTGCTCATAAGCAGAATTATCTCCCCTGGCCTTGTCTCTGTCTAAATGTGCCTTCACACAGAGGGGCAGCACTCGCTGGCCCTGGCCCTGGGAGCCCTCTGAGCACAATTATTCCAAGAATTCAGGATAGCTCTGGCACTGCTGAGCTGCTGCTGTGCAGGAATGTGGTGGGATTTGTGTTCAGTTCTGGTTTCTGTAGCACTTTTATCAGCTCTAGCTCAGTGTTAATGGCTCTGGGTAGACCAGGAGAAAACAGCATTTGTGTTCCTGGGATAAAATCTAATCAAAAACACTTCCCTGTCTTCACAGGATCAGAGAAATCCAATTGCCACTGTGAAGGAGAAGGGAAAAATTCTTCACTTACATTTTTTTGAGGGGAGTAATTCCATGAAGTCCAGGGCAGTCACTCTGTATTTACTGCCCTGTGACTGAGGTCATAGATCTGAGAACTCTCAGCTGTGAGAGGATCACACTCCAGGAGGTTGTAGTGGGGAGAAAGGAATACTGCAGAGAATAATTTGCCTAATCTATTTTATAAATCCATATGCACACATCCATACATTTATATTTAGGTATTTACACATCATAGCACGAGGGACATCAAAAGTCCCCCAGCTGAAGCCTCTGGGATGAGCTGGATCAGCTTTGCCTGGAGCCTCTGATGTGAGGAGGGATTGTTTACTACAAGGATTTGGAATTCTGCAATAGAGTGCAGGCGGGAGGTAGAGATGGTTTACCTTGGATAACCTAAAATTCACAACACAACTGGAGAGAAAAAAGTCTGATCCCATCAAAACACATTTTCCTACCAGAGAATCTTCCCTGTCTTACCATGATGGGTCTGGCACACTCAGATAGAGGGGTTTTGTGTAGGAATGGCTTATAATAATTCATATATGAGATGTTATTAATGTTTAGAATAAACCTAAATGTATTAAAAATACAGTATTAGCCATGTTTATAAACAGGAACAGCCATTAAGAGATAATTGAGTGTATTTGTAATTAACATTCTCTGGTGAAATGACATGCATTATACTTCCTATATTGATTCAAATGTCATTAATATTACACACAGGACAGGCTTCCTTCAAAGGAACACCAGGCAGCTGTAGAAAACTTTAATTAAAAAAAATGAGTTATTTTCTTGACTAAAACATTGTGTAGCTTCATGTACCTGCAGAGGGTTGGGAAGGAAGAGCTGGAGCTGTCAGAGCTCAGAACT
The DNA here is from genome assembly GCA_013400955.1 of Drymodes brunneopygia. Lineage (NCBI taxonomy): Eukaryota > Metazoa > Chordata > Aves > Passeriformes > Petroicidae > Drymodes > Drymodes brunneopygia. Next base: position 398,739 of record VZTZ01045548.1, on the reverse strand, counting down.
GAGGTGTTAATGTGCAATATTTTGGGAATTTCCCCATGGGAGATGAAATGTCGGATACCTCTGCAATGCCCTCACCATCCCAGTGACCTCAGGAAGGTTTTTGCTTCTTCCTCCTTCTTCCACTGTGCCAGAGGTCCCTGACACACACAGGTGGTAACTTCTTATATAATCTTTAATAATGTCATGATGCAACAGAAAACACAAAACACCAGGGGAACTCCGTATCAAAACCCTGTGTAATTATCTCTTGCACTTGATTATAAGTATAGAGAAACACTACACCAACAAAATAATATTTCATTCACATGTTAAAAACTATTGCTGGAGTTACAAATTGGGAATTGTCAGATATGAGAGGGCAGAAGTTGCTTCCCCACATGTGCAGAAATGCCCTTGGTGAGTTGATAAAGCAGATTGTGCAATTTTCCTACCAAATTCTGCAAGATTGCTGCTGTAACATTTCTGCCATCTGCACCTCCTTTCAGTGAGACCAGCTGTGCTGGTGGTCCTTTGGCCACAGCCATTTCAGAGCTGCAAAATTCATCTTTTAGGCTTGGATTTCACTCAAAATAAAATTTGTAAAGAAAGAAAAAAAATCAAATGTCAAACAGCAGCCCCAGCCCCTGCCCTGCCTGTCCCTCTGCACTTTGGATGCAGTGATTACCATGTCATCTTCTCCCTCTGTTAATGGGAATGAATATCCAAAAATGCCATCAGAACCCCTTTTATCTGAGTTGTGGGGGTGCACAGAGAGCAACAGGTTAGACAATGGCATGTAAACTAAAGATTAGATAGTACTGAAGCAAGCTTTTATAAATCTGTCTCAGACAGCACATATGAAAGAGGTATTTAATAAATGGGATTAAAAGTGCTTATAAATCTTAAGATGATTTAAAAATTCTTCTTGATAACTTGCTGCCTTGAGTTAGAATGAATGAACAGAAATTTACTGGCACGTATTTACAATTTTTATTGAGAAAATACTTGTTTAGATGCTTTATGTCAGAAAAATATAAAATATTTGGTATGAAAAGGTATTGAGGTCTGTATGTGAAGTACATCACAATAATTCAAACAATTAAACCTTTCAACTCCCCTCTTCCGTTTAACTAAAATGTTACTTCTATAAAGATTTTTCTCCCTACAGGTACTAACACTGTCCTAATTATTTATCTTGACACAGTATTTAGATCAAAACCTATAATAATCTGTTGTTTGCTAGGATTACAAGCAGATTTTACAGTTCATATTTGTGTACACAGGCTCAGCTGTGTGAAGCTCTGTTGGCAGGTGAGGACCATGGTTGTTCCTACATCACCTTTGTGGTTTTTGACAGGTATTTTCAAATGCAAATTCCTCACATTAATCTTGGCCTAATCTGCAGCCTGGTGCCTTGACACCCCTGTTGCTTTGGGGAGAATTTGGTGGTTTTGAATGTCCTTTAACTGGCTTGGAATGTTATATATTGGAATATTACACATTGGCCATCTCAAAAATGCAACCTGTGTTCTTTTAGCTTCTCTGGCATCAGCTGTGAAGAAAGGGAATTTATCAGATGGAATAGTTAATCCAGGGCCTGGCTCATGTGTTTGATAATGCAGCTTGCTCTGCAGTGGCTGTGGACAGGTTGCAGCTTGCCTGTAATTATAGATCATATAAACACATTACAGCAGGAGTTTCTATAGGCACAGTTCCAGGAACAATCTGGGCTTGTTCTAAATAACAAATATAGCACCAGTGCAAAGTGTGGGAATGGGCACAGAACATCCAGGCAAGATGCTCCTGCTGGTGGGACTCCCATTTGGCTGCCATGTACATGAGAACACCAGAAAAAAAAAAAAAATCAGTTAATTGGGAGGTGTTAGGAAGCGGTCGGGAGTTAATTGTTTTGCCAAATTAGTAGTCTTGATGATAAGACCAAGTTCACAAGAAAATTCCTCACTGTCACTGTTTGGCACGAAAATGTGATATACAGGAGGTTAAGTGGCTGTTCTTTGAGATAATTGAAAAAGCCTCTTTCTTGTGGAGGCACCTCCTTGCTCCCAGGCTGGGCTCCTGAGGGGATGTGTCAGGGGAGGGATGGAATGTTTGCAGGAGCATTTTTGGGTGCTTACATGGACCAAGCTGGGAGATGCTTGTGGCTGCTCATAACTGCATTCTTTATCCTGAGAGGGAGTTTTCTCCCTGGCAGGGTGGCTCCTGGAATGCAGGCCTTGGCTGGCATTGCATCCCTGCATTCAACAGTGATGATTCCTCCTAATTCTCCTTCTCCACTCCTGTTTTCTTCCTTATGAAACGTGGCTGGAACATAACGGGCACCTTCCTTTTCCAAGAACTCCTTGGAGCAGCCCAGGAAGGTTCTCCCAGCCAGCAACAAGGACCTCACTGGTGGTTTTGGTGCTCGTTGGAAGTGGCTCGCTCAAAACCAAACAGGCAAAGCCTCACAAATTTGCTTCAAATCCCCAGCTGTAAGAATTGCCTTGGCTGTAAGAACTGGGAATGCACAAGGTATGAAACCTGCAGGTGGAACTTCTGAGGTCCATTGACAAATCCTTTCTTTTTTACCCCAAATATTTCAAAATATGCACTTTCTTTTATTTTAGATTTTCACTGGTTTTTTTGGTTGGTTGGTTTTTTGTTTGCGGTTTTTTTCTGTGTTTTTTGGGTTTGTCTTTCTTTTTTTCTGTGCAGGTTTTTTAAAAGTTTTTTGACATTTCTGTCGTATTTTCATTGTTTTCATGTTTTCTTCAAAGGCCTAGAGGATAAGGTTTAAAACACCCATTTATTGAAGCACAGTTTATGTATTCCTGGGCTACAGAAGAAAGGAATGGGTATATCCAATCCAGTTTCTCATGTTGGAAAAGAAAGTGGTGTAAAAATCAGACAATAAAAGTCAAGAATCTTATTGGGTCTGGAGCTGCAATATTACTCAAGCATTGTGATAATTGATTTTCCATCCCCTTACTTGGCCTGCCCCCTGTAATATGGTGCAAAATGACAATTTTTCATGAATGTGTCCTGACTAAAAAAGAAAAAAAAACCTATTTCGCATCTTTATAGGATAAATAGATCCAATACAATGGCAGGGGACAGCTGTTGTTTCATTTGGTGAGGAGGAACCGTGGGATTCTTTGCAAAAATTCTCATTAAAGGAAGAAACTTATCAGGATACATTCCAAGGAAATATTTTGGACAGCACTGACACTGTGGAACGACCTGTCTGTAAGAAGTTTTAGAAACTCTGGGCATGGGATCTCAGCTCGTTCTCATAATAACTTTGATGATGATGCTTATCGCTCTTATTACTATTATTATTTTTATATAGTTGATTAAATGTCATAACACTTGGCAATTAATGTGCTGTTTAATTACAATAGAAGGACAGCTGTGAGCTGCAGTGATGACTGGCCTTTATTTCACCGCCTTTGAAGCTTCACTCCACCCTACCAAGCATCTTATTCCTGATTTATGCCCATAATTCTCTCTCTCCAAAATGCTTGCACAAGGCTGGGGTTGGTTGCCATCGACTCAAAACAACACCAAGGTAACAAATCAAAATTTTCTGAGTCTGAGCCACTGTGAAGTTGCCTTGTCACTCATCTTTCCCAATGCACTGAGCTAAGACGATTCTAAGATGCTCCAGTCTAGAATGAAAGCTGCACAGCTTGGTCCATTCTGTTGTTCTAGTGTTACCAGACTCCAAATATTTGACTATTTGAACTAAATTACATACAATTATTTTATTGAAATTAGCCAGATCACTTATGTGAAATATTATTTTATTTTGTCAATGTTCTGGATTTTGCTCTATAAATACCTTTCTGGTAATTTCTGTCAGCTCACTTTGCTTTCCCTTTGCTTTATATTCTGTTCAGTCAATGGCTCAATCAGGAGTGAAAAAGCTACTTTAAATTCAAGATTTCTTTTCAAATATTGCTCAAATTTTAAGAATCCCAGAACAAGGCAACTTCTAGAAATTCTAATACAAAATCGATCTCGGTGAGAAATAATGTACGGAACAAAAATCATAACTATAATTGGGAAAGTTTAGGCAAAAAGTTGAAGATTATAAAATTGAAGATTATTGTTTCATTGTTTGTCTACAAATACCACACAGAGTAAAATCTGCCATCATTGCAATGATGGGTTTGAGTTACAGTGTAAGATCCTTACACACACAGATCTGAGGCAATCAGCTCTGTGTCCTGCAACAAAATCCTTCTGAAATAATTATGAAGTAATTATGACACCCTGAGGGTCATTAGTTTGCAGAGAAGCTGTGACTGCCCCTGGATCCCTGGCAGTGCCCCAGGCCAGGTTGGACAGGGCTTGGAGCACCTGGGACAGTGGGAGGTGTCCCTGCCCATGGCAGGGGGTGGCACTGGATGAACTTTAGGGTCCCTCCCAACCCAAACCATTCTGGGATTCTGTGAAGGTTTGCAATCCTAAATCTGAACTGAAATGTCTGGCTCTTACTCATTTTGCAGACTGCAAGCTGAATAAATCTCTCTGCTTTAACATTCTGGTGAGGCTCCTGCTGCTCTCTGGCAGCAAAGGTTCCTGGTTTGGCATTCCCAGGAAGGTCTGTCCTGCAGGAAGGGAACATCCAGGGAACCACATCACCCTGCCCTGCAATCAGCTCCCAAACACCCTGCCTGGCCTGAGGGCACCCTGTGACTCCTTGGCCAAACCCAAGCACCTTCCAGGCTGAGTGGAGAGATTTGGGGATTCTTTGGAGTAGTTTTGCAACCCCTGACTGATTCCAACTGTGTGAGTTTGGTTTGCCCAGGGAGCGAGAGCCTGCCAAGAGAGCTGATTTCTCCTTCTGTCAGGTATTTCCAGAGAGTCTCTTTTGGTTGGAGTTTTTTTCAGTGCAAATGTCTTTGGGATTCTTAAATGTGATATCTTACAGTCTTTAATGTGTGAGAGGAAATAGCATTTCCCCCTCTGTTCACCACAAGCATCTCTAGAAATAACAGGCTTCAGAGGCAGCAAGGGAAATTTAAGATAATCCTGAGGAAACTGATGACAACAACTGATGAGCCATGGAGTGGATTGTGCACAGAAGTTCTGCTGTTGCTGGAAAGGGACTGACAAACTTGGAGATGCATTTAGGGGTAGCTGATCCCTCAAGCTCCTTCCCCCTTCCATTGTCAATGATTCAGGAGCAGAAATCGAGGGTGCCTCGTTCCTTTTCAGCCTCAGAGATTCCTTTCCTTTCCTTGTCAAGGCAGGAGTTATGACCCTGACTTGCTTTTACTCTCTTGGTTTATTGGTTTATTACAGTTCAGTTTGTGTGGCTCAGAGAAGCAGATTTAGCAATTGTACACGGCAGGGATTGTCATGGTGCTTTGTAGTTCCTTCGCTTTCATTTTTTCTCAAGACTGACAAATCTTTACACTATAAATGAAATTATAACAGTCATTCTTACAGGCTTGAGCTGATATAGCCATAAAAATACCCCAACAAATGTTAGTTCACACAGAAATGTTAAAGGACAGAGATGACATCAGGATGTTGGTGAAAAAAAAACCCAAACTGCTTTTTAATACTGCATTTTCCTTTGAAATAACTGTCACGGGCAAATTCAGAGTTTGTAATTTCAACTCAGAAATTCTAATGTGTGAAGCCAGGACAGTTTTTCCAAGTGGAAAGGTGTTTAATTCCCTGGGCTGGGGAGTGATGGTTGAGCTCGTTTGACAGAGAGCTCTCTCGTGTTCACATCCCAGAATGAAATTCTTTGCACGTGTTTATGCATTCGGTGAAATCAGAGGTCTTTGTGCTGTGTTTACTGAACAGCTTTTCTGAGATATAAATACCAGCACATTCTGGTGGGTTTCTAACAGACAGAATGGCCTGCTCAGCCCCAATATGGTGCTGTGTTAGAGCAGATTGGATGGTACCCTTCGATGATGGCAAATGCATTTAAATTCCATCCAATGGCATGGATGGCTTATAAATTTAGAGAGGCTGTGGGTGTAGAGGAGCTGATTGTACAGCATTATTCATTACGTGCCTTATATCAAGTTTTGGCTCCTATTCTCTTCAATGATTGCACATTAGCATTCTTCTTGATCTCTGGTGCGTGACGCTTCCTGCAGGACTGGTTTGAACCAGTCCTCCTGCTTGAAGAATATTCCTTCTTCTGCTCCTGTCATTAGAAAAACTTATTATTGATAGTTGATGATTTTCCAGAACTCTTCCCAGCTCCTAAAGCTCCAGGCTGGATACTCACAGCCCAGCCATGTCTCTGGGACAGCAGGTGGATGGATGGATGGATGAGGGGCTGATGGATCACTGAGGAAAGGCTCCTGGTGTCACCTTCTGCTTTGGCCACAGCCAGAAGTTTCTCCTGTGCCTTTCTGACTGATCACTTGGCTTGGCAGATGANTTACTATTATTATTGTTATACTACAAGATTTTTACCAGTAATTTTAAGAGTTGATAAGTGAACAAAGCCAGGTATAGCACAGACCATCCCCAAGGGCAGACCTAGTGTCCAAAACATGCCCCACTTCTTATTTATCCTTCTNTCTTCCCAGCTCCTAAAGCTCCAGGCTGGATACTCACAGCCCAGCCATGTCTCTGGGACAGCCGGTGGATGGATGGATGGATGAGGGGCTGATGGATCACTGAGGAAAGGCTCCTGGTGTCACCTTCTGCTTTGGCCACAGCCAGAAGCTTCTCCTGTGCCTTTCTGACTGATCACTTGGCTTGGCAGATGACTTGCAATTAAAATGATGAGGCAATTATTGAGTTCTGGGAGTGATAGTCTAAATTGCACTGACCACAGAATTAGTAGCTGGTGAATTAGTAGCTTGTGAGGAGCAGAGTTCTCTCTCTTCACTCTCACTGTCTGTAAAGCACATGCCTCTTTCTGGTACACTGAGTTTATTTTAGCCCTGTGCTCTGTGGTATAAAATGCTTTCATCCTGCTTGGTGGATAATCTTCCTTAGAGAAAGAGAAATTGGGCTGCAGGGAATGGGGGAACATATTTTCTGATACAGTTATATGGTTGTTTATTATTATTATTATTATTACTATTATTATTGTTATACTACAAGATTTTTACCAGTAATTTTAAGAGTTGATAAGTGAACAAAGCCAGGTATGGCACAGACCATCCCCAAGGGCAGACCTAGTGTCCAAAACATGCCCCACTTCTTATTTTTCCTTCTGGTTTTAATTTAGAAAAAAAAAAATCCCAATATTCTTATCTTAAAATAATACGCCTTGTTTTTCAGATGGTATGGAAGCATGGAACAGCAATACCTGCCTTGCAAAGGAGTACAAATGTCTCAAGTTGATTATCCACAGCAGTGTCTCAAGTAAGGACTGTTCTCACTTCCAGATATTCCCAAATATCTCATCTTGCCATTATGATTTTATTCAAATAGGGCACTCTATAAACAGCCTCCTTCAGCTTCAAGTTTTTAAGCCTCTCCTAATTAATCTTAAAGCCTGAACCTGTTTGTGGCTGAAGATCCTACTTGTTCCCTGGTCCAACAGCAGCACAAAGTGGGGGAGTGAGGTGCTGGTGAATATTCTGAGAGGTTTATCTGGTTTGTGGGGTCGGGGACTGAATTGAGTCCATGCAGTGCAGATCCTGCTGCCAATTCCAGCTGCCCTCAGCCAGGGCCAGGCACAGCTCTGGGGACACCTCCTCACATCTGGTTTGTGGGGTCGGGGACTGAATTGAGTCCATGCAGTGCAGATCCTGCTGCCAATTCCAGCTGCCCTCAGCCAGGGCCAGGCACAGCTCTGGGGACACCTCCTCACATCTGGTTTGTGGGGTCGGGGACTGAATTGAGTCCATGCAGTGCAGATCCTGCTGCCAATTCCAGCTGCCCTCAGCCAGGGCCAGGCACAGCTCTGGGGACACCTCCTCACCCCTTTCAGCACTGCCCCAAACACCAGGGTGCAGAGAGCAAGGGTCTAACATCACTCCTCTCTCAAGAGAAGCAGCTTAACTCCTGGTAAATAATAAAATAATTTATCTCAAGATAAACTGAGATGGGAAATGTGTCTTTCTGAGCACCAAAATGGGCTTCAGGCAGAATGGAGCTGATGTTTCACCAACAGGCTCCAGAAGGTGCTGATACCTGAGCAGTTCCTAGGAAGGGTTTTTGTTCTTCCATTGTTTCAGGACAAAAGGAACTGAGTGTAAAAGCAGATTCTTTAGAACTGAACTAATGCAGCAATAGCACACCAGGCAGAGAGAGGCTGGTTTAATGTCTCTGTGGTGCTGAGCTGCCTTTTTAGCATCTGCATACCTGACAAAGCTTGCAAGTGAAGAGTTTTCTTTGCAAATATGGTAATGCACAGATAAAAATAGCAAAAGAATGGTAAATATAGTAACAATAGTAAAAGAACTATTGTGTGTGAACCAGACAGCAGAAAGCAGAGCAGGAAAGCTGAAGGATTACCAGTGTGTGAATGAGGTAATGTAGGAAACAATCTGGTGGCATCTTAGTCAAATGGAAAAATGTTTGAGGAAAAAGCAAATAATCTGATACAAAGATAAAGGCAGCAGCTAATGGAGATTGCAATAGCACAAGGGGTGTTGGTGTTGTGCACATGTGAGCTCACAGCCCCACATAAACCATCAGCAGCCCCACAACAGGGAACCCCTCCAAGGGCTGCGTGCTCAGAGCAGCCAATATCCAGGGATGGCTGCAAACCACTCGTTTGCTGAGCTGCTGTAAATGAGGAAACAGAAGGCAATTAGTGAAAGCCAAGACTCTTTAATCTGTCACTGCTCCATGGACTTTGTTCTTGCTCTGGGGCTTTATAAAGACTGTGTGAGTATAAAGACCTACCTGGGAGGAAGGTGCAAAGTATAACCTTGTTCATTATGAACCTGTAACCCTCCATATCCATAGGGTGCTTTAAAGCATTTACAGCTCCACTGCATGTGGCTGTCTGATCCAGGAGGAAATTTATAGTAGTTTAAAAAGGGTAACCAGATGGAGTGGTTAAAACTAGGAAGTGCTATGAGCCAGTGGCAATAACCCCCAAAATGGTGAGCTGTGTGTAACCCCTCTGTGTACCAACATAATTCCTGAAATGTTCATCAGGGTGAGATACTGAAGGAAAAAAAAAACTCGCAGGATGAATGTTTGTGCTTCCTAAAACTGGGTGCATTTTACCGGCTCGGAGCAGTGACTGCTTTTGCCAGCAGCATTGTACAGGGTCAGCTTTACTGGGGTCCAATTAATTCATGTATTCTTGTTTGGGGGCTGTGCTGGCAGAGTAAAGCAAGGCAGAGAATAGACAGTGGAGCTGAGTCAAAATAAAAATTCCTTCCTCAAAAAAAACAGCAGTTGTGGGTTTAAACTGCAACTGTTCTAATTGTGAAATCAAAAATAAAATCAAAATACACATTTGACTGGAATGTTTGGATTTTGACTCTTTTCCAACTTGAAACATAAATAAAGAGTGGTTATAAAATTAAGTGTAGCAGCACACGCTGTCCCTATCAGCACAAGGATCTCAGTTTTGGAAGAATAAGTTAGAACTTGTCAGGTGGCTTGTGGGCTTAAAAAGAAAAAAAATCCAAACCACCAAAAATCATACAACACAATCAGGAAACCAAATATTCATCGCTTTACATAAGGCTCCTATCTGAATTCTTTCTTGTGCTAAAAGGTTTAATAAGATAACGAAAACTTTTATGCTCAAATGGGTGATAAAACCATAAAGCCTCCCAGTAAATGGAAATTCTCATAAACAAAACACCAGGTCCCATTTAAAGGAACTGTTTCATGTTTACCCTGCCAAGTTGCTGATGGTGCATAAAGTTGTTCTCTTAATAATGAGCTGGGTAGAGGAACGCCCAGCATCCAAAAATGTGTTACCTCCTCAGAGATCTGCATTTTAATCAGCTGATGAAACAGATGTGGGAGGATTGTCAGGAGCTCTGCTTCTGAAATCCCAGAGAAGCAACCATAGATCTTATACATTTTATAAGAAAAAAAAAAATTCAAGTTGGTTTCTTTCTTTCTACCTGCACAGGAAGAGACAAGTCAGAAATGGAAGCTTTCTCAAAAGAGGGAAGGGCTCAAAAATGAATAATTTTTCAAAATTAAATTCTGCACAATGTTTTACCTCGACAAAACCAAGAGCTTGCTAAATGCATCCACAACCTGAAAACTTTTCCATGTTGCATCAAAACAAACAGGATGAACTCTGTACTCACAGAAAATTGAAAATTCAGGTGTGAATTGTAGGAATATATCAAAACTTAGGTCACTCCAAGGGAGGGGAACTATGAAAAAAACCTCTAAATTTTATGACAGAAAGATATATGTTATAATATATAATACATTTAACCAAATAATATGGTGTAGAAGAGAAGTTCTATAGCTCCCAACATGGGACAAGGTATTTCAGCCTTTTTGGCTGCTACAACAGTAGCAGTAGTGAGTAGTTAAACTCTGGTAGTTACTGATGGTCTGGTAGTTTGGAGAAGATTAAAAGATCCCTATTCCAGTTTCTGTGCCCAGATTCCTCAGATATTCAGGTGTTTTGTTCCAGTCTCTGTATGCCTGTGATACACACTGACCCGAGGACTGTTCACTGCACTTGTTATTTTAAATTCCAATCATCCTTCATCCTCAGCCACAGAAATTTCATAGCAGTTGAATAATGGGAATGGTGATGCATCAGAAATTAAGTATATCTTAAGGTATTCTTTCATCTTGAGAGTAGAGTAGAAAAATGAGTCTCTAAAATCTATAGAAGATTTTATTTATGGATGTTAAGAACTCACTCCCTCACTTTTAATAGTTTTAAATTCTGAACACTTTCCTGTGTTGCTTGCTTAATGATTTCAGATTTTCTTTAAAGACAGAGCAGCTCTTTTTATAACACATTTTCAGTCATGTACAAGTAACAGCAAAAACAAACCCCCAAATCCCTGTCTCCCCAAACAAGGTACCAACACTTATTTTACAAGCACAGCTCCTTTATCTCCTTGAACAAGGAGCATTGTTCCTCAGGCAGTCTGTCCAGGAGAGGGAAATGCAAATTGTTGCTTTGGAATTGAACTGGTTTCCTGCTCTTTGGTCATAATGAATGTAATATCTTCCCTTGGCATGGAGCTCTGGAGTGTTTAACTCACAGATCAGCTGCTCCTTGTGCTCCACATGTCTGCAGGCCCTTTCCTTTATCAGTTCCCTTCCAGCAGCCCTGACCTATCAATTAGAAGTGGCAGCATAACACAGATATCACTGCTCGTGCTCACAGGGCTTCTGCAGTGTCAGGAAGAAAGTTTAGCATCATCTTTTTATTTTGTGCTGAGCCTCACCACAATGATTGTATTTATCATGCAATGTTATGTTCTGGAAGGTGTTTTTGTCATTGCTGTTTGGTCAATGGTAACTGGCAGTGTTTCATTCAGCTGAGGAATTCTCTCCTTGGCGTGCTGAATAAGGTCTTTAATGGGTAGGAGAAAAGTTGTTCAATGAGGGGGTTTTTTGCTTGATCACCAATCTCCTACATAGTATTAATTACCTGAAACAAAGTAAACTGACTGTTAAATAACCTCGACAATTGAAACAGGAAAATGGTTAGAACAAAGGAATGACTTCTGCTTCAGGGTTGGTGCAGGACTGTATGATTTCATTTCATACCATGAAATACAATCTTTTGAGTAGCTGAAAATACTGAGAGCCACCACAAACCCAGTGTCCTTATAGAACAAAGTAATTTATTCTGTTTTGGTACTCCATGTACTGCTGGCATACCATAATACAAAGATTATTTTTCCTCTCTGGTGGCACAGAAAAAGCAGAAGTGTATTTGCATGTTCCTTGACAATTTTAGATTGTAAATCATCCTAGCTACTAATCAATAAATGCAATTTTTAAACCTTGATATTTTTTTTCATATTCCAAGAATTTCCATTTCTTTTTGAAGTGCATAAACTACAACTGACATCACAATTTAATATAAGGAACATATTAATGGGATAAGAGAGCTTTCCTTCACTCTTTATGGTCTGATCACGAGCCAGCGCCAGCAAGGTAAATGAGAGTCTTTAAACCATACCCTAAACTCTGATCAACCCTTTCTGCTCACTGAATTTTCTTACCACTGAGTGTATAAAGAGAATTGTAATTCTGAAATCACACGAGAAGCATTTCAGATCCAGTCCTGCTAGTTATGCATCTCAAGGCACCTTGTTAAAACACATTTCTAAATGAAATTTTATATTAAATGATACAGCAGATAAAAAGTCATTGGGGTGAGCACACAGGGATGCTTGTATGGAACACTGGCAATGATGGGCTCTGGGCAGCAGTGTGGGGCTGGACAGCCAATGAGCACTATCCTAAAACAATTCAAGGTATTTCACCTCGTGTGCTTTGTAATTTTTTTCCTGTGGGAAGTGGAGCATGTTGCCACTGCAGAGCCACGAACCACAAGGGCAGAGGATCAGGCAGTACCAAACCCCCCTTGCCAGCCTTTCTCTCAGCATTCTCCACCCCGAAATTGCCGTGGAGAGGTAGCAGATGGGGCTCCAGGTGATGCAGAGCCAACACTCCAGCACTCGTTAGGTGTTCCCCAGGCAGACCTTTGCTCAGTGCTCATCTGTTGTTTCCCCTCCTCACTCAGCTCCTACTGCTCCTCCAAATCCCCTCTGCCCCAGCAGGGACCCCAGAGAGCAGAATCTGTACAAGGCACAGCCACAAAACCTGACCTGCATAAAGCAGGCTGTGACCATCCTGAATAACATTTGCTGTAAACACACACTTCTGAACAGAGCTCTGTTTTCAAAAGCCAGAGATGTACTTGTGATTTGAACAGCAAGTTCTAGACATCTGCTCTCTGGTCTGAAAATGCCTTGCATCATCTTTATGGCAATTCCTGGTGCTCAGCTTGAGCTGGTGCAAAAGCAGAGCCCTGCAGCCAGGCTGTGCCAGCCTTTGCAAGGAGAACAGGGACATTTTCTTGCTCTGATTCCCTCTGCCAGGTGCTGTCCCACCATCAGCACACCTGACCCGGGCAGCCCAGGGTTAACAGGAACAAACTGGGCTGTCTGGATGGGGTCAGCAGGGATGAAGTGGGGGCACTGGGCTGTCCCTGCAGACAGGCACCTTCCACCAAACCTCAGCTGCAGGAGGGCTCTGCCTTCAAAGGGAGGCTCACACAAACAAAGCTGGTTCTGGTTCTCACCAGCTGGTTCTGGCTCCATTTCCAGCTCTAAAGCCTTCCTTCAGCTGAAAGCAGATTTTTATCTGTGGGGTGCTGCTGCCTGCCAGGCTTCTTAGCCCTCTGTGCCTCAGTCCTTCAGAGATCTCCCAAACCCCATAAATAATGTAAGTATAAATGTTGTAAACACTGTTCCTGGTCGTGGTCTTCTCGAGGGAGTATTTTTCTATTTTATTTCTATTTTCAGTTTTGCTCCTTGCAGCCCCAGCTGTCGCAGCCAGAATTCCAGAGCAGGGAACACCCTGCACGCCACAGTGCAGCACCATCCCGGGGTTTGGGTGTACATGGAACTTCGGTCGCATTAAAATTCAGGAGCTTTGTTCGAGGCTCTTTTCATTACGGGGTGCAGATCACCGTGCGTGTATTACTTACTGTTGTTATTTATGACTCCAGTAATCCTCACCGCATCTACAAAGCCTTCCGGAAGCTGTTCCGTATTTCCATTACAATGGGATGACTTGGGGCCGGCTTTCTGCTGACCCTGGTAGAAATCTCTTTATTAAGCAGGGCAAACGTGTGCGCTGCATGCAGGTAACATTCCTGAGCTGGCAAACCAACAGTGTTTCCACATTTTGTATTACAGCACCTTTTTTTTGCCCCGAGGAGTATTACTGCAGTTTCTGTAGTTTCCTGCTGAAGCACAAAACAGTTTCTTATGGTCTGTGTAAAACAGAGGTGCCTGTAATCTTATTTTACTGCTTTCCAAGAAATGCTCTTTTTCAAATTGTTTGTGAGAAGCCACTAACAGCCGTTCCAAGCTGGTGAAGCAATAATGAGGTTTTGTGCCATATTTTCTTTGCATTTAGTTCCTTTGTAACCAGTGGGACAGAATTTACCTGAAATGCTTTTTATAAACACTCCTATGTATCGCAGGGTACCCGTTTGGGTTTAATGCCTGGAGAAAAAGTGAAACTTTTAAAATGTGATGAATATGTCTCCAGATGTCACAATGCCCTAAAACACAGGATTGTTGTAGGCTCTCACCCTAAAATCTGTACCTTCCCAAATGCCTGTTCAGCAGATTTGGTGAGTATTTTTAATTTTCAGTGAGTGACCAGTGTAGAACAATAATTGCTCCATCACCTCAGAGGTGTTTTGCCCTAACATGGTACTATAGAAGTTATTTTTTATTCTGTGTGACTGCACTATGCGGTCTTACAGCACAGTGAGTATGTAGGGGAAACAAACTGACAAAATTAAGAATTTCAGGTTTATCATTAAGAAGAATATCCATTACACAAGATTCCACAATTATGCTATTGCTACATGACCTTGCAGAACAAAGTTATGTTCTCAGTTAGGGCTTGCCTGACGCTGCCAGAGGAAATCAACTCAAAATATGCTGGATTGAGAAACTGAGTTCCCATTCTTCTCTGCAGAGTGAGATTTTGAATAAGTAATAAACTCCATCCTTTCTAGATAAGAGCCTCGTGGTATTCCATCTGCACTAATGAGGGCTGGGAATGACAGGACAAGGGGGAATGGCTTCCCTGACAGAGGGAAGGATTAGATGGGATACCGGGAAGGAATTCTTCCCTGTGAGGCTCTGGCACAGGTTTCCTGGAGCCACTATGGCTGTTCCATCCCTGGAAGTGTCCAAGGGACTTGGAGCACCCTGGGATAGTGGAAGGGGTCCCTGCCCATGGCAGGGGGTGGAACAGGACGGGCTTTAAGGTCCTTTCCAACCCAAACCATGCTGGGATACCCAGATCATTGGTCACTGCAAGCAGCCCGTGCTCTGCAGTGCAGGGATGCAGGTACGGAACGTGCTCCTTTCCCTGGCCGGTGCTTCTCCAGGTAAAGGCGACCGCGGCGCCTGCAGGGAAAGGCTCTGTGGCCAAGTTCCTAACCTCCCGTGAAAAGAATATTAAAGTATTTTCGAGCAGTAGGTAACTGGGTTTACACTCCCCCTACACACGTTGTACAGAGCACAGTAGCAAAGGGTTTCACTGAACAGCGCGGGGCTTTGCTTTTCTCCCGGCGCTGCTCGGTGAGGTTTGGCTGCGGGGCTGTACCGGAGCGCGGTGGATACGGAGCCCATTCCGGGCAGGTGTCGGTGCCGGTGTCGANCTGCTCCCGCACCGGGACCCGGCTCTCACCCGGCCCCTGGGGCGCTGCTCCCGCACCGGGACCCGGCTCCGCCCGGCCCCTGGGGCGCTGCTCCCGCACCGGGACCCGGCTCTCACCCGGCCCCTGGGGCGCTGCTCCCGCACCGGGACCCGGCTCCGCCCGGCCCCTGGGGCGCTGCTCCCGCACCGGGACCCGGCTCTCACCCGGCCCCTGGGGCGCTGCTCCCGCACCAGGACCCGGCTCCGCCCGGCCCCTCGGGCGCTGCTCCCGCACCGGGACCCGGCTCCTGCACCGGTCTGAGGCGCCGTCGAAGCCGGAGCCCGACCGCAGGAGCTGCGGGTGCGCCCGGAGGGTTGGAGGATCTGAGGGTCGGGCCGGGTTCCCCCGGGGTTGAGATGGGTCCAGCCCCAGCCCCTCCGCCCGCCCCACGCCTTTTCCTGAGGAAAAGCCGCTGTAGCCGCTCCCCGCCGGGCTGTCCCCGGGCAGGGATGCGGTCCCTGCACCGGCCCCAGCGCGGTGTCAGCCTTTTAGCGCAGAGCCCCGCTTCTGCCGGCTCTGTCCCAGCCCGGCAGCGATCCCCCGCGGGCGCTGCTCCCTTCCCACGCCGGGATGTCACCGCGCCGCTCTGCTGACTCGGGGCGGCTCATGTAAAATAGAACACGAAGCCTGTGTGCTTATTAGTTCTCTTTTAATCGATGGTGCTTAGTAAGATCCGCGACTGAGGTGTTGGAGCTGGGCTTGGGAAGCCCTCACAATGCAGTTCAGCAGGTTTGTTGTGTGTATGTTCAAGGCACGACTTGAAAGTATTGGTGGAATTTAATGTCATTTTAACACATGCAACTGGTTTATTAAAACTAGAAACCAATAGCTTGAGAACAGATTTGACTACAAAACCAGAAAAGGAGATCAGAATTTATTCTCAAACAATTTTTGGGTTATATAGCAGGATGCCATTAACATCGATAGGATTGCTCTGCTGTACTCAAATGGCACTGTACATTTGTTTCAAGATGAACTCTTACTGAATTTTCTTTCCTGTGTTATATTTACCTGTCAAAAAGGATCTAGATTAAGACCAATACAAGATCAGACCAAGATCTGAATTCCTTTCAAAGCAGTATTTGCATAGTTGGAGGGCTGCCTTCCTCTCCAGGATGGTTTATGTAAATCCTGGAAAGCGAGTGAGCGAGGACAAGAGGAAAGAGCTTCAAGTTGTGCTAGTGGAGGTTTAGGTTGCATATTAGGAAAAATTTCTTCATGGAATGGATGGTTAAACATTGGAACACGCTGCCCAGGGAAGTGGTGGAGTTACCATCCCTGGAAGTGTTTAGAAATGTGTGGATGTGGCACTTGAGGACGTGGTCGAGTGGCGGCTTTGGCAGTGCTGGGGAAAGGTTGCATTTGATGGTCTTGGTGGGTTTTTCCAACCTGAGTGAGTCTGTGATGGTAATGGCTTTGCAGGAGTTGGTTATGGCAGAGCATTCCCTCTCTATCCAAGTTGTTAATCCTCTTTTGCAAGATGTAGGGCAGGAGTGTAAACACAGGTCTCTCACCTCCCAGATAAGTGATCTGCACAGCTAGGCTGGATGATAGCCTGAATTGCAGTTAATTAATTAAATATTCATTGGCATAAACACTGCAGTCCCAGGCTTCCTGTGCCTAGATAAGTACATGAACAAGGATTACAGACTCAAATGCTGTCACTGCTCTATGGAGGATGTTTAATTTTCAACATCTGTTGTAGTCACTGAGTCCATTATGTCCTGCTGATGAAAACTAATTTCTTGCTGAAGTGTTTTGCTGGACGGGACTTTAAAGACAAGAGGGTGTAGCTCAGTCAGGCCCTGTGTGGGTTGCAGTTTCAGTGGTGGAGAAGGAAGGCGCCCAATATGGATTATTAGGAAGTTATTAAAGCAGAAAACAGCACCAAACAGGGAAGTCAGCTGGGAGGAGGCAGAAGTGGCACGCTTGGTGCTGGATGGGAGTTGCCAGAGAGAAGCCCTGGGAGGGGTGTAGGACATTCCCAAAAAGTGGATCAGCTGCCCTTTGAGCTGATCATGTAGTGCCACAGAACGTGAATAATGGACTGATACCAAACTCACATCTGTGTTTGCTGTAACAGGAGAATTTGGGGTTAGTGGCAGCCCAGAGCTGTAGTTTCAGCTCTGCACTGCTGGTAAAGCAAAGGGCTGTCTTTGAGCAATATTTAAGTTGTTTCTGCAGAGCTTGTGTGGATTAACAATAACAGACATGTACATCCCTGTTGATACAGTGCTTGTCTTCAGTCATGTGGATGGGGTGTGCTCCTGTCTTCATGTACACTTTTAGTAAGCTGGAGAGAGGGAGAATTTGAAATTGGTGTGTGCACAGAGCACATGTGCTGGTACTTTCTGTGGTTTGGGATTCAGGGTTTTTTGGCTTTCTTGGTGTAACTTTGTTTTGTCCTTGCAGTAATTCACAGGAAATTTTGCTCTGCTTGATCTGAATGAAAAGTGTTTGGAACAAATTCCCTTCCAGCGTGTCTTGTGTGTATGAATCCCTTCTGCATGGTCATGAAAAGATAACACATGAAGTGGCACATGCAAGATGTTTGCAGAGGGCAAAACCCTGACAGGCTTTGTAGAGGTTCTCTGTCTGTGTGAGAAATTTGGGCAGGCAGGTGTTTGTGTGGCTGGGCTCAGTTCTGTGACGTGCAAAGGGCTCCCATGAAAATGGTGTAATATTAACCAGCTTTTGGGCTGGTCTGTGTCGTAACAGCCTCAAACACAGCTTGCCATTTCCCCATTTCACCTGCCAACTGGAACTCATAAATTATGAGGAGATGACTGGATTGCTTGTAATTAGCAAGACAATGTGTTGTGGATCAAGGCCTTTGACATAGATGAAATTCTCACTTTCATCTCGGGGTTGGCTGTGGCCAAAGGGAACCTGTTAAAATAAAAAGGAGTGGCCTGATTGCTTCTACGTAAAATTGGCACACAGTAAGGATAAATCTATCAAATGCTTATTCTAAAATTTTAAAATGTTATTTAAAAATCTTAAATGGCTAGCAAAAATATTCATGAAAATTTTAGTGTTACCTTTTGAAATTCTCCTTATAAACTCCACGGGGATTGGAACTGGAAGAACTTTAAAGTCCATTCCAGTCCAAACCATTCTATGATTCTGTAAAACAGACCCAGACTGAGTCAGGCTGTCATAAATTCCAAACCCAGTCACGCCACTGAAATCCACAAGAGCTTCCCCTTCCTTCTCCCAGTTAGAAAATGCTGCCTGCCCAAGCACAGCATCTTCTGACTGCATGGAGAGAGCAGCCTGAGCTGTGTCCCTTGGGAATGCTGGAAAATGGAAATAGCCTGAGGTCCCTTCCCATGGCAGTGTCCCCACTGCTGGGGGACAGCACAGAGCCCTGGGAGGTGGCAGCTCCTCGTGCAGAGGCAGGAGCTGTGTGCGGGCAATCCAGGCTGGCACAGACACAGCCTTTCTGCCTCCTGGTCCCCTCCCAGCCTGTGCCAGTCCAGCCTGCTTGGCTGGAACTGGAGAAAGGGCAGGCAAATCCGTGTTTGTCAAGCAGTTCTTTGAAAATGAAAGAGTTTGGGTATCTCAAAAATAAGCATGATTTTATCCAGGCAAAACATTCTTAGGCTCTGTATAATATTGCATATACAATGAGGCTGCCCTTGTGAATATTATAAAGGTCTATTTCAACTCAAAATGCTCCCGACTCCTCCGCTGTGGATTTATTCCTCTGAGAACACCCTGGATGTGTTACCCTCTCTAGACTGTGAGTTAGCCCTGGCATGTTTGTCCGGCCTTCCAGCGAATTCCAGGGCTATTGTTCAGTGTCACACAATGGCCATGCGGTGTCCCTGCGCTCGCTCCCTGCTGTCCCACGGCTCTCCGGTGTCACAGCTCCGTGTGCTCCAGCACGGACACGGGGCTCGGGCTGAAGGAAGGACCAGTGGCCATTCCTTTGCTGAGTATTTCACTTTTTAGTTCCAGCTCTGCAGGTGTCGGTGGTGCAGGGTTGGGCTGCATTTCCACCTCTCCGTGCTGTGTCCTGCACACGGGCTGGGAGCAGCACTGAGCAGCTCCCCAAGTTTCTGCAGCACTTTTAATTTTGAAATCTCTTAATTACTTTGACTGCTGCAAAAACAGTTTATTTTCTGCTTTTGTTTCTCTTTTCCTGGTGCTGTTATGATTCACTCTTGGGAGGTTTGGAAAATTGCTCCAGGCTTCCTAAACTTAAGCAACAGTTGTCAGGAAGCCTGACCTACTTCAGAGCTGCTCTCACCTGGCTGAGAACGGCTGAGACTGAGCTGCAGCAACATAAACTTCCCCCTGGCTTTGGGAAAAAAATGATTCATTATGAAAATTGGAGGTTTGTGCTGTGAGGGAGAATAAACAGTGTGCTGCAAACTGACAAATTGCCCAGTCCTTAGAATTGGGTTCAGTGGGAACTCTGCTTGATGGGGTAAAGACCTGGATGTGAAGATTTAAAGCAATGTGGGATTTGTTAGAACTGGTGGAGGGCAGCGTCTGCAATTGCGTCTAGACAGTGCTGGGGCAAAACCTGAAGAAATCTATTTGGAAACAGCTGCTGCCAGGGACAGATTTTTGTAATTTAAAGAAGTGCATCTCATTTTTCATTCAGGAATG
The DNA here is from genome assembly GCA_013400955.1 of Drymodes brunneopygia. Classification (NCBI taxonomy): domain Eukaryota; kingdom Metazoa; phylum Chordata; class Aves; order Passeriformes; family Petroicidae; genus Drymodes; species Drymodes brunneopygia. The sequence goes on along the minus strand of VZTZ01045548.1, from coordinate 378,794 downwards.
TGCACATGCTCCATGTGGACACCATTCCCATAGGTGGCAGTTGTGGAGTTGTGTGCACTGGATGTGACCCAGTGGGCTGTTGGGCATCTCCTCTGTCCATTTCTGAGTGTAAGCAAAATCCACATTTTCGTGCCTTGGTGAAACAAAAGGAGTTGATGGTGCATCTCCATCTACACCAGCTGAATTTGATGTGTAATATGAAACACCAAAAGTAAAAGAGGTGGACTGGAACAGGGACATGGGATCCAGGGAGCCTCAGTGATTTGTAGCCTGTTCTGCTGCACTTACAGCAAATGTGGACTGATTCCCTCTGACCTGCAAAGAGGGGATTGAGAAAAACCAAACTCTTAAAATGCAGTGATGGGGTTGTGTCTCGCTGTGCTGCACATGGACCAATTCCCTGGGTTTAAAACATCTCCAGGTGATTGTGGCCAGTGGATCCCAAAGTATTTACAGCCAATATCCATATTCAGACTCCTTTGGGAATCCAGGAAGGCCTGAGCTCTGCCAGAAGAGGAGTTGGAGGTGTAAGTGCAGCAATCTCTGAATGTTTTCTCCTTCCTTGCAGGGCACCATTCGCAGGATCATCATCGAGAACCCGGATCAGGTAAGGGAACTGAGCTGGGGCTCCCTCAGCTCCTTCCCCAGCTCCTCCTTGGGGATGGAAAACACTCTGAGGGTGAGAGATGGAATTAGGAGGGATTGAAAACACTGCAGGATGGCCACTCAGGCTCCCACCTCTCAGCAGTTAAGTCTTTAAATTAATTTTGATTAATTACTGTTTCTACTGTATTTATTTCACATGGTCCCTATGCAAGCACAGCCACTTTGTTTCCAAATGGACACACACTCACCTGTATACATCCTACAGGACATCTCACCTGTCTTTAAATTATCTCTTTTTAAAATTTTAGTCAAAATTACACTAATCCTGAGTTTGCTGTTTGACAAGATTTATGGCTGGTTTTATTTGTGTGTTTTACAGGAGCCATTATCCCCTTTCCTTAGAGGGGCCAGTTTCTCTCCTGGAAATAATGTCATCTACGAAAAAACAATAAGAAAATATGAACTATTAAATCCCCTCCAAGTAAGTTGGGTGTTTATATTATCTATTGCAAGAAGAAAATTGAGGTGGAATAGCAGGAAATTGATGTTTCTGGGTTAGTTTGGTTCTGGTTTTTTGTTTGTTTTTGTTGGGAGTAGCTGCCAGCCTGAGAACTGCGTTGTTGTGATCTAGGACACATTCTCAAAGTAAATGAAAAAAGATTTAAGGAGAGCAGAAGGTAGCATGTTTCCCATATTTTTCCTAAGAATTTATTATTAATTAACAATGAAAACTGCTGTTGTATCCCTAATACTTCTGGTTTATATCTGAAGAGTGACTGTGAATTAGTTTCTTCCAGTAGCTTCACAACAGAACAACCAAAATAAATTTTTTAGAAAAAAGGAATTAAAAAGACAATTTTTTAAATGACTCTTGAAAAAAATATGTTTGGCAAACCTGTCTGAAATTTCATCTTACAATTGGTGCTTTATCAATAGCAAAAATATTGCTCCATTGTGTTGCTCTGAAATATTACCAAAAGGAAAAAAATTTGAAATTTAGCATATCTCAGAGTGATTTACCTGGGATTTCTTTAAAAATTGGTTTTTAAAACTGAAGTTTTCATGCCACTCTGGATTTTAGACAGCTGAATTATCTATGATGTCCAGTTTCTGAAGTGAAAAAGGAAAAAATTATAAATAACAGCTTCTTTCTTTCTGCAGATAATGTGCAAAGAAAAGAATAAAAAATTGTGGAGTCAAGCCCTGAAAACCATAGTTTTACTTCTGGTTTTTGTTACCTGGGATATGTTTAGATTTAGGTCCAATCAGGAACATAGCTTAAAAGGAAATTTTCATGTGTAATGGGACATCCACCTTGGGAAAGGTTTGTCTCCTGTGCTTCTCGCTGGCAGCTGCTAAAATTGGAGAGAAAATGATGAATTACAACCCTGGAGTATGAAAAAGTATGAGGCAAACTCCTGTTCAGGTGAAATATAGGTTGGATATTCGGAAAAAGTCTTTTACAGAAAGAGTGGTTAAATACTGGAATTGTCTGCCCGGGGAGGTGGAGGACTCACATCCCTGGACGTGTTTAAAAAAAGATTGGATGTGGCAGTCGGTGCCATGGTTTAGTGGAGGTGCTAGAGCATGGGTTGGACTCGATGATCTTGAAGATCTCTTCCAAACCAGTGATTCTATGGTTCAGTTAGAAATAAAGCCAATTTTATTTGGATTATTAAAACATCTGCAACCACCATCCCTGCCAGTCACAAACACGTTTAATTAATTCCCTGTCGAGGCTGCTGTGGCTGCATGCCGTGCCCAGCAGTGACAGCTCCGTGTCCCCGCAGGAGAGGCAGTTCCAGGTGTGCCAGGCAGAGCCGTGCCCGCAGTGCCCGCCCGCCCCGCCGGCCCCGGTGACACAGCAGTGCCAGCAGACACAGACCGGCTCTCCCTGCGAGCTGTGCCCGGGCCCGGGCAGCGACCAGTGCCGGGGACACCCCGTCAGGAGGGGCACGGCCCCTGCTGAGCTGGTGAGGGCTCTGCTTTGTTCTTGGTGTGGGGTTTGTTCTTCTGTCTTAGAGACAAACTCCGGGAATGGGCGGTTTTATGGAGCCGCGGTCTCCAGAGGGCTGTGTTGAACTCAGCACCACATCCTTCAGCTAACCAGGGTCTGTGTGTCTGTCTGGAACGGTCCACGGCTTCCTCACGTGCTGTTGGGGGTGTTTGAGGTTGTATTTCTGGTTGTCACAGATCTGTGCCCAGGTGTGCACTGTCTGAGATCAGCCCATGGTGTTTAACTGTGCTCAGTCTCGCTGGGTTGTTGGGTTTTGTTTTTCTTTACTCATCAATTCAATTGGGTCTCACCTGCCAGTCTGTGCACCAGGACTGAGGGATGCACAGCTTTGGGGGAAACACACCTTGCTCTATAACCTCTGCAAATACCAGCTCAGGATTCCTTTCCTCCTACACTGATCAACCAGGGCTTCAAATGCATTTCAATTTGATGCAAAAGTTGTTGACACAGATTCAGTGGAAGCACAAAAGGAGCTTCCTGGTGTACCTGTAGCCTGTTAGTGCAGCTGGGGAGGGAGTGCAGCAGGTCCCTCCTGTGCACCCAGTCGGTGTTTGGGTGACAGAGACAAACACCCTGGGGACCTCAGTGTCAGAGCAGAACCCTTCAGAGCCTGACACTCCCATCACTCAGCTGGGGCTGATGTTCCCATAGAGCTGATGACAAATGATGGCATTGCTGTGGAAGCAGGACTTTGCCTGTTTCTTGTTGTTCCAAAGGAAGGAATTCCTTTCTGGACAGTTTACTGAAAACCAGCAGACATGGAAGACTCACTACCAAGGAAAGTGTAAACAGATTGCAAATTGCTAAGAACAGCCAGACCCAAACCCATCCTACCTGTAGCATTTTATGTTCAGCTCTCACACCAAAGAAGGGAACTATTCTGATGTTATGCCTGTCTTGTGCCAGGTGAGCTGCCCCCAGGACAGCCCCGAGCAGCTGGACTGTCGCTTCTTCGGGGAGCTGCTGGCAGAGCTGCACCGCAAGAACAATGACCTGTACAGCTGCTTGCTGCAGCACGTGGAGAAGATTGGGACAAGGTATTGCCACTGGATCTGTCATTCCTGTGCCCCAGACACCCAGCACTGCACAGCTGAGGGGACACAGGGCTGTTTGTGGATTGGTTGTACCCTTGGTTTCTTCCTGACAGCTGCAATTGGCTGGATGTTTTACACATTCACCTGATTTGCAAGTAACTGAGGACATAAAAATGCTGTAAGCCAAGGAAACTTAATGAATTTGAAGCTTAAGAATTGTCCCCCTCACCAGTTTGTACATTGAGCAAACAAGTACTTACAGCACAATCTGACATACATTTCAATATATTTTCAATTCTATTGCTGTGTCCTGAAGAAACAACCCAAATGTCCCAATTTCCTCTGTGATGTTGTGTCACGGATTTAAGGACAGCCATCACCAGGCATCAAGCTCAGTCCCTACATCCAAATGAACATTAAGCACGTTTTCTGCAGACCATCTGTGGGGAGAAATGGGAATCACAGATACCAGGGCCCTGCACAACCTTCCCCCTTCCCTTCCCATTGCCCTCATTCTTCCCCCTCACTCCCAGTCTTGTCTGGTGCTTTCCAAGGTCACTGAATAAGGAAAGTGGTCCTGTAGCAGAGGGGAAAAGGGAATAACCAGCACAGAAACCCTGACAGTGCTGAGTCAACACTTGGGGCAGGGCAGTGCATTGCACAGAGTTGTGGGCAAACCATTACCAGGCAATTAAGGGAGTAATTGGGTTAACTGACCATAATTGGGGTAACTGCCCAAAGGACTGGGATAGCCAGCCTGTGTTGGCCTTGCTGCTGCAGGACTCCAGCCTCCCTGGGAATTCCTCTCTGCAGTGGTGTTTCACTGCCTGCCACCTCAGAGGGAAGGCAATGACTCTTCAGCTGATAAAGATCCTGCCTTGCTCTGTATTGTCCAGATAAACTTTTAGCCATGAATGTGAGTCTGAATTCTGAAAGTTCTCAAGCAGCTTTGAGTTAACAGATCCTTGGATTTTGTGTCTTACAGGAACCACGACATCGAATTCACGTGCCAGGTAAGGCCCAGGCTGTGCCCTGACACCCGTGGGGGGTTCAAGCAAATTAATCCAAGCCAGCTGAAATGAAGGAGGCTGATCCTTGTTAGTTAATGGTTCCTTCTTGCTGAAAACATTCAGAGCCTGAAACCTACTGCCAGGCAGGGATTTGCAGATGTGGTAATACTGAAAGGAAACTTCAAGAATTTGCATTATTCCAGTATGAGAGTCAAATTTTGGAAGTCTCTCCTGCTGTGCCAGTAATGGTTTCACTGGAAAACAACTTGCACAGGTACCTGTGTTTTTCCAAAGTGTTTTTTGCAAAGGCTCCTTCACTCCCTGGGCAGTGAAGCTGCTGCTGAGCAGCAGGTGCTGCACCTTTGAAGGCATTCAGTGTGAATGGGGCAGAAATACCTGTCCAGAGTTCACCTGCAGGATGCAAATGCCACTGAATCCTGGCAGCATCTCCTGGTGGCCATCTGGGGTTTATTGGCACTGGTCAGAAATAGGAGGTTTTACCCCACCATAAACTGCTGGGAATTGTTGCAGCATCAGCTGTTAATCCCTGGGAGAGGATTGGTTTGAATACTGCTTTTAAAGTAAATGTTAAATTTAAGGATTTGAATATGTGCTTCATGTATCACTTCATCTCACTTTGTACATGCCCCACATATAAAAGACTTTGGAAGTTTTCTGGATAGACTTTGATCTATTTTTGTTCTTATTTGCCTTGTACCAGGGATGTTTTTCATAGCAGAGCTGTGTAATTAATGAAGAAACCACATTACTATCTACCAGGCAAAATTCTTAATCAAGATGTCTCCTCTTTCCTCCCTTCTTTGCTTAGACTGAAGATATTGAGGAATTAATTCCCAAAGGACTGTCTGAGGCAACAAAGCAGCAGATTCGTTATCTCCTGCAGGTATGGGAGCTTGGAATCCTGTAGGACCTGGGAGCAGTAGGAGTTGGCTCACACACAGGAGGGACTTGGTACAAAACACCCTCCACTCTGTATTCCCTCATCCCATTTTTCCTAGAGTAAAGGGGGTGGAATGGTGGCTTTAAGGAAAGTGTCAGTTGTGGATTTTAAACTGAGCTTTACTGGGGCTTTCCTCCAGTTTCACTGGGAACTGTCTTGGCTTTTGACCACTGACAGGAGAACAGAGACCTTTCATCTTTGTGTGTTGTGTATTAAGGGTTTACTTTAAAAGCCAAACACAAATAAGAGGTGCTAAAAACACAGAACCTGAATCCCACCTGCTCCCAACCCAACCCATGGCTGGGCATGGAGCAGGCAGGGAGGGGTGGGGAGGGAGCTGAAGAACCAGACCAGGAGGACAAAACCCTTCACAGCTGAACCACAACAGGAGCAGTTCCGTTTGCTGCCAGATGCCAAAAGCACAGCTCAGCACTCAGAGCTGCCTTTGCCAGGCAGGTGTGTCAGAGCAGGATCCAGGGCAGCCTCAGCAGGAGTGTCCTGATCTGGGCTCCCTCAGGTAGGGGGAGGGTGATCCTACCTGAGAGCTGCACCCTGGAACCACTTCCTGGTAAAAAAAAAAATCCATAGAAATGAAGTTGTGAAGGAGCAGCCTGGTCTGAGTTCTCAGCTGCCCTGCTCTGACCTCCCCCATCCCTTCCACCTGGAATTATTCTGTGCTGCTCTTACAAGGAAGTTGGACATCAACCCCCAAATACTCCATGGCCTCATGCTGGCACAGTGTCCCAGGAGGTTGGTTCAGCTCCAGGTGAAAGAGCTGGAACAGGCATTTCCTGTTGTCTCTGTGTCCAGCTGGTTTTACATCCTCCCAGCTGTGATTAAAAAATGCAGCCAAAATGGCTTTTGGGGCACCAGGTGTTGTCAGGATCCAGCCAGAGTGCTCTCAGAGCCCTTGGCCACTGGGACAGAGCTGGGAGGGAAGGGCTTGCACAGCCCAGGAGCCCGAGCTGGGAATGCCCAGAGACTCCTCTAAGGACACAAAGATTCCACTGCAGAAGCACATGGCACCTCTGGGGGTTAGCAACCTCTAGCACTAGGCAGTTGCTGAGTGGGGTTTTACTTATATTTTTATAGTTTAAATTTCACCATTTGACTCAATTTCTTCTTTCAAACTACTCTATAGTCTATTACACCATAAAACCAAAAGGCAAAAGTGAAATTCCACTTTAATTACAAACAAAAAGGTGAGTTACACTAGGAATGAAGTTTCAGTCACATCATGGCACCAGTGGGGATAAAAAACTGGGCAAGGCCAATCCCCATGTGAATAGAGAGCATGAGAGTTCATTCTGCCAAATTAAGGAAACACACAGGAGGGTTTCCACTTTTGTCCAGACAGGAAAAAAACAGAGCTTTTGCACCAAACATTCAGCCCTCCCAGGAGAGTCACAACTGGAGGAGTTATTCTGTGTGTCCTTTCAAAGCCCATTTTTCTTCTTGTAATGATTATAAATGTATCATGGAATGCAACAATTTGTTTTCACCTGAATCAATACATAACTATTAGAGGCATGAAAATTAACATTGCAAAGAAGAGCAGTGTTGGGCTGTGGTCACTTCTGGTTTTTTCTTTCATCCAGGTGACTCCTTTCATCTTTGGGATCTATTTCCTTTTAAAGGGAGGAGCTGGCTGTATGAGCTTTTTTAATTTAAATTTTTAAAAATGTTAATTAAATTCCCTCACCCTTGAGCCCAAAGCTTTGCCAGATCTTGAACATGACTCATTCCTCTGTGCCTTTTCAGGCAGGGCAGTAATTTTTAAAAATTGGTGTAAGCACAAAGCTTTGAAAGCTCAAATAACAATTGTACAATATTAACACATTTCTTTTTCCCTTTATTGGTGTACAAAGGCAGTTCCTTACCCTGTTGTTCCTTCCACTTTAACAATCTTGTCCTGTGTTATGAGGCAGAAGTCGAACATTGGCGTTTGCAGAACAAAGCGTAATGAAAATGTTTCTTGTAGAAACTGTGGGCACTTCAAAGGACATGCAATGGTTTTAGAAGTTACTGGCAGCTGTAAAGCAGTTTCTGTTCCACCTCTTGTCAGGCATTCTGTAAACAAAGCTGCCTAATTAATCCCAATTATCCTTTTAATTTCTCCCCTACCAGATGAGAGCGACGTCGGACAAATCCCTGAGACTTGTGCTTTCCACATTCAAGAATCTGCGTGAGGAGCTCTGCCACTTGCAGGATGACCTGGGGGTGAGTCCTGTTCCTCACTGCCCACATCTCACCCAGCTCTTCTCAGCTGGCAGCACGAGCCCAGGGCTGCCATTCCAGGCAGTGGCTGCTCTGTCAGTGCCTCGGGGGGCTGGATGGACACAGGTGGCTTTGGCAGCTCCAGAGGTTCTCGGGGCTGGATGGACATGGGTGGCTTTGGCAGCTCTGGATGTTCTCTGGACTGGATGGACACGGGTGGCTTTGGCAGCTCTGGATGTTCTCTGGGCTGGATGGACACCGGTGGCTTTGGCAGCCCCAGAGATTCTCTGGCCTCCAGCCATCCCAGCTCTGTGGATGCAGGAAATGATCATTCCTGTTGGAGAAGCAGCAATGTTTCCCACACCAGCCCAAGTGCTCAGCACTGCTGGGAATGTCACAGCATTGTCCTGGAAAATGCAAAGTTGAGGGAGAAAGAGTGTGAACTTGAGCACAAAACAAGGAGTGTGTGCAGCAGGCTTGGTTTTGGGGTGGTTTTGGTTTGTTTGGGCTTTTTTTGTTGGCTTCTATTTAAATTGTTTCTGGGACAGACTGGAAGAACAGTGTCCAGGATCTCAATGCTCACCAGCCAGCACAAAGCCACAGGCACTACAGTGTGTGCTGTGCACCTAAACCCCAAACTTTCAACAAATTTGAGCTTTTTCCCAGTTCTAAAACATCCCTTTACTAATGACTGAGTGGGTTGCACTTTATTGGAAGAGTTTACTGAAAAATTGCAGCTTTTGACTGTGATCTTTTGGCTTTTGTCCTGCAGAAGCTGGAAACCGACAACGTCTTGCTGAAGAAGGATTTGGCTTTTAAGGATTCTCAAGTAAAAGAATATGAAACAATGCTGGCTTCTCTGAGGGAGAACAATCGTCAGCAGCAGGTGAATCTAGAAATATTTTCAGTGTCATTCCAGGCAGCCAAAATGGGGGCAGTTTGCTGACTTTTAGGTACTCTGAGTAACTGCTGCCTGCTCTATGTGTGACTCTGTTCCTCCCCTGAGGAATTCCATGTGCTCATTCCCCTGTGCTTTCCAGCAAGGGCTCAGGGACAGCACTGCCAAGTGCCGCTCCCTGGAGGAACAGCTCCTGTCCCTGAGGCTCAGTGAGGGTGACAAGGACTGCCAGCTGAAGGAGCTGGAGTACAGCAAGAGAGCCCTGGAGCAGGAGATCCAGAGCCTCAAACTGCAGGTGAGGGCTCACCTGGCCGGGTGCAGCAGCTGAGTCCCAGACTCAGAGGGATCAGTGTAGGGAAGCTAATGATGGAAACTCTCTTTGTACAATAAAAACGGGTTCTGTGCTGCAGAGCTGCTCCAGCCCCACCCTGCAGACCACGACAGATGAGCTCTCCAGCCGCTACGTGGAGATGATCAACAACCTGAGGGAGGACAAGGACAGGGAGATCCGCAGCCTCAGGGTAAGGGGCTCTGCTGGCACTGCCTGTGTGCAGGGACAGCTGCTCCTGCACTTACAGGCACCTTCTGTAACATTTATTAACTTCTGCTTGTGCAGTTGTTTTACTCACAGACACTGGTGATGGTTCAAAACTTTTATAGTAGAACAGAAAACTATGATTTAAAAAATCCTTACTGTTCTTTACATGAAGAATTTAGAGATCAATCTGATTAGCAGGCTGGCCTAAAGGGATATTTTGTGTGTCCTGATAACATAAGAAATTAGTCAAAAGACAACCAATAGGAAACAAAAATAAATTCCAGTCACAACTGTATATAGGAAATGTCTCTCATGGAAATCAGTGGTACAAGTGTCCAAGCCTGGAAGCCAATTCAACTGGCTCACTGTTGGTTTAGCTTTAGAATTACAAAACCATTAAATTAATACTGGGTAGAATTCAGTCCAATCAGCACTTTCTGAATTTACTGTGTGGCTCAACTTCCTGCTCTGAAAATCCCTGGGTCTCACTGTTGATGGTGTTAATGAAATGGCACCCCCAGAGCCCTGGGTGCTGAGGGGCCCTGCCCAGAGCCCTCCACCCCTGACAGCTCCTGCCTTGTTTTGCAGTCCCAGCTGTGCCAGTTCCAGCAGGACATAACCAGGAGAGAGGGGTGCAACAGTGACTTGCAAATGAGGCTGCACGAACTGACATCGCTGCTGGAGGACAAAGAGGCTTTTATTAAACAACAGCAAGAGGTAAAATAATACAAGTTATTTCTCTTCTAAAGAGTCTTTGTGTTTAAGCCTTCATGTACTGCATAGGTAGAACTTTACCAGGAAGTCCCTTGTCCTCTCCTGGCTCAGGAATGGGGGTTAGGATTTGTTTTAACTGAATGCTGTGCCTCTCCCAGTCTTCTGGCAGGGCAGACTTTCAGTTTGCTTTTTGAGAGGAAATTCTGCAAATATTTTGTTGTGACTTTATGGAACTGATAGTTCAAAAAACATTACTTCACATCAATATTTGCTTTTGGTTTTCTCAGGAACTCTTCAGACTGAAAAGTGAGAAGTTATCTGGCAGTCAGTCCCCTGGGGTGACAGCCATCATCACTAAAAAGTAACGTATTATTCACCTGTCTTAAAAACACATCCTTGGGTTTCCCTTTGTTTAGGCTCTGTTCAGCAACCTGTTCAACTCTCTGCAGGTACAGGAATCAGTATCCTATTCTGGGTCTGCTGTCTGATGACTACAAGGTCACATCACCTGTCAATAAATCACAAACGATTGTAATTGAGAGGACTGGGGAGATCTGGAAACACGTAAGTTTACCTGGGGATGGACTGTTCCCTCTGCAATCCCTAAGCGTTCAATTTAACTTCAAAGCAAGTGTTACCCAAACTGAGAGCTCAGAGATGCCCTCGTGGTAATTTAACTGCTAAAAGCAAAGTGACTGACTGCAGCCAGGGAAGTGTCCGGGCTCTGACGAGCAGGCAGTAATTGGTGGGTGTGGTGCAAATAAAACCTTTTGTTGTTTTCTCTGGCACGTAATTACCCTGAACAAAAGCAGCAGCGTTGCTCTAACACCGGCCCCGGGGTGTTGCTGTACTGGGCAGGTAGGCAGGGACTGTGTCCTGCCGTGCTCTCAGGGGAGGAGGGATTTGGGAGGGCTGTGCTCCTCTGCGTTAGGAGCATTAATGACTCCAAGCCATTACTAAAACACACAAAGCAGCACATCCCTGAAACTCACCTTGAGCCGGGGCAGTGACTAACCCAGGAATGCAGAAGAGTGGTGACATTTTAAGGAGTGATTCAGAGTAAAAACAGAACACAGGGCTGCAAAAGCTATTTCTGTTACAGGCAGGGGCCCGTGGCACCCAGTCTGGCTACGAGGTAAAGGCTGCAGAAATGGCACGGTGGCCAAGCAGGGGTGGGGGTGGCTGCAGGCACAAGGTCACAGCAGCACCTGGACACAACCACGGTGGGGACACAGCCAGGGCACAGTTCTGTGACAGCCTGAGCAGATGCAGGTAACACACCTGCCACCTTCCCCAAGAGGACCTTGCCTGCAGCAGGATTCAGAAAGTAAAAGGTTCCAGTCACTGAAAAGAGCAGAGTTTTATTACTGATCCCTAAAACCTCATCCAGGTGCATTGCAACCCAGTGAAATGTCAAGCAATAAAATATCAATAGAGAAATTAAAAAGTAAAGTGTTTGGTACAGAGGAAAGGCTCGCTGGTCCCCTTGGACACTGTACAAGAGAAAACAAGTAGGTAATTAAATGAGATGCTTTATGGGAGGCAGTTCTGTTTCATAACAGAAACAGGTTTGTGTATTTCTTCTAACAAGCTGCTTGTGTCTTTCAGGAATGAAAAGAAACCTCTGAGCCCTCAGAGCTGCTCCAAGGAGTTCACAACCACTGAAACTGCTTTACTTTCTGCTCTTCTGCATCCAAAAAAAGGTTCAGTCTCATAGTGAGGAAGGCTGGGAAAACATTAAGGACTCACTTTTCCCTCGGAAGAGTGGGACGCCATCCCTCTGTGAACTTCAGCTGTTCTTGACTAACTCCTGTTCTTCAGCCAGTCCTGAGGCAACCTAGGAGACAAAAGGAAGACACCTGAAACCTTTTCCTTTGTCCTTGCAGCCATGTTCTGTCTCCTCATGCTGAGAGTGGGAATGACCCCGATGTCAGTCCCACCCCTCCCACAGCTGCTTTCAGTGCAGAGTCCCGGGCTGCACAGGGAACTTCAAAAATACCTCACTGGGAACTGCTCCTTACCTTACACCTGCCTCTGGCTGGGAAGCTCGGACACAAAGGACAAACCTTACATCAAACCCAGCTTCTGACCTGGCAAATGCCAGCAGGACCCAGTTCAGTGAAGGCTGGGCAAAGGCTCATTTTAGAGAATGTTTCTGACCTCAGAGGTGATGTGTTTTCCACCCCAAACCAGCTGTAAGTATTTATTTGCTGTGCTTCAAATTTTCAAGAACTTGGTATATTTTTATATTGAAGAGCTTTGTATGAAAATAACTCATGGACTAAATTTCCTTATCAGACCAACCTGCCATTTGCAATTTCTGCTCCTTGCAGGACCACAGAAATTCTTTCAAACTGATTTGGTGTTCATGATTCAGTAGTTGTCTGAGCAACACAGCACAGAGAAAAGTTTGAATGCTGCAATCCAAAAATGCTCTTTTATCACGGGGTTCTTGCTTTGCTTTCCTGCTGCAGCCATGTATTTCTGTTCCCAGATAATATAAACCCTAGGCAATGTTTAATGGGGAAAGAATGCTGGAGGCTACATGTAAACATGAAATAAACCCAAGTCTAACTCTCTGGATCATTGTCTGTCTGTCCTGGAAACATCTTGTGCAAGGCTGGAGGGGGGGGTAGGTGGTGTCGTGTTCTTCCCATGGATCTTTCCAAGTGAAGGATTAGGGCTAGGTCCCTTTTCTGGCTGCTGCTGCCAGAACTCCCTCAGGTAATGCTGGATGTCCAGCTGGCCTTGTGCTCTTCAGGACTGAGCAAAGAGCCACGACTAAAACCTGCTCCTGCTGCTGCTCTTTGTGTCCAGGCTGAGATAGGTCTGCAGTTTCACCAGCTTAGTCCATCCCTTCAGCCTGGCTTTACAGGAACAGGCTTTAATTAGTTAAAGCCCCTCATTTGAATGAGGAGAGCCATACCCCTCTGAACTCAGTAGTTATTCTAAAACAGATTCTAAAGCAACCCCCCTTTCTGCAGAGCAGTGAACCAAAGGTACATCTACACTCAGAGCTAACATGCTCCTGCCACGGGACAGTGTCAGTGCAATAAATAATTTAGTTACACTGTCAGCAAATGACTTCTCACCTTTGGTGATATTAACCAAAAAAAAGACTAACCGGAAGAGCACTGTGTTTGTTTAACGCCATCAGAGTTACCTGTGCAGGTGTCTGGGTGCAGGTGCTCCTTGTGCTCCCAGCAGGGCTGGGGGTTTCCCACAGCTCAGATGAAGCTACAAAGAGCAGAAATGGGAGTTATTAATGGCCACAGCTGCTGATGGCTCATCCCAGCCATGGATTTCCCAAGCAGCTCCTCATTGACACCAACCTGTACTTCCTCCACTCCATGGCACAGCACAGGGCATGCAGGAACTCCCTGAAGGAGGGACAGGGCTCAGACCAGGAGATGTTGGACGTGGTGAGACAATTCCATGGCAAAGGCCACCATCAGGAAATCCTCTTTTCAAATCCAGCTGATCCATCCCAGTGGAAACACCATCCTGGAGCAGCCAGGAAAGCTGCAGCCTGTTTAGAAAGAGCCCAGGCTGCTGCTCAGGCCAGCCAGCTCTCTGGCCTGGGGGTAGCAAGGACAGTTCCTCAGAGAATCTGAAGATCACCAGACCCTGTAGATGCTACAGAGCAGAGGCTGTAACTGTACTCTGTACTCACACAAAACACAAAGCAATAAATGGTTGTCAAAAAGCTGAATTAGACTAGGAGATAAAGCATATGGCCATTTATTTATGGGCCGGTTTAGTTTTCAAACTGTATTTATTTAAAAAGCAAATTTAGTATTTCTTTTACTATAAAGGACCTGGTACTGTGGGCTCAGCTGTCCCATGCTGTGGAACTGAACTGATTTACCTAATGTGGTTTCTGCTGGAGTTTACAGAAACTCGTTTTCTCATCTACTCAGCTCTATAAATGTTGGTTAGAAGCAGCTGACTTTACTCATTTCCCACCGCAATTTCAGGCAGGTTCACCAAGACTTCCACTTTTTTTTCCAGGAACAAATTAGAAAAAAGTCAGACACTATTTACTTCATATAATTACAATGATCTACATTCTGCCCTGTCTTTATCTGCCAGAATGCAGTCTTGTTTTGCAGTGACAAGACGAAAACTGTCTTCTGGTTTTTGACTGACCTTTCTGCAATATTGAAGTTTCTCTGCCTCAGCTGTAAATAAAAGCCAAAGTGAGCCCTGGCTGGGAAGGCCCTGACAACTCCAGCAGCCACCAGCCCACACCCAGTACCTCACCTTTACCTCCAGAGTTCTGCTGCTGCTCTTCCGTGTTTTCCCTCTAAATTATTACCTTTAATTGTGGGCAGTTGAAACCTGAGGAAAGAAAAACACAGCTGATGATGAGGAGGTGAGTCACTTTTAACTGCACCTGTCAGCCCAATAAAAAGCTGCACCAAACAGAGCTGACATTTCAGAGCAAGCCCTGCACACCTTTGTGAGGCTCTGCTTGTTCTAACACCTCTGACCTGTCACAGTTCTCAAATATTTACTGGGAAAGGACACTGAGAAGGTTTTGGGAACTGTCCCTCAAACTGCTCAGGACATTTCAGAGGATTTAAAACACCACTTTCTAGCAAAATCTTATGGCAAGAACAGCAACCAACCTCCTGCTTTGATACAGAACAATTAATTACCTGATTATTGGTTTGTCTGCAGGGTGGAAAAATGAGCCAGCACAGCCATGAGCAGAGTCAGAGATCATCTTCAGGCTGTGAAGAAACTCCTTCAGTCCATGTATTCAACATAACATTCGGGAACAAAGCATTGACATTGTCAGAAATCCACAGCTTTAAATCACTAACATTTTTTCCCTTCTGACTGCTGGGCATACAAGGAAAAGCAGCAACAAAAACCACATGAATTCATTCCTGTCTGCTTAATTTCTGCTCTTTGTGCAAAACCTACGAGTTCAGTGGCTCAAAGCCTGTTGGAAATCCTCCATGAAGGGTTCATTTAATATCACATGTTCTTCTTCAGCTTTTTAATCTGATGTAATTCAAGTAGTCTAAAAAGAGAGGGAATTTAGGATAGCAGCATTCTTAGCATTTCATTCTGCAAGCTGTTCTATTATACAGATAAAAAGACAAAAACCTACCTGGGTTTTCCCAAAATATGTGAGAAGCTTTTTGTTCTTTTAAAGCAAAAAAAAATTTCAAAGAAATGTCAGTATCATGTTTGATAATTATTTTAGAAATAAGCAAAACAAACACAAATACATTACCTCTAAGTTTAAAGGGTTAAATCAAACCCAATGCTCTCTCTTCAACAGTGTGATAAATAGACCTGCAGTGACCTGTTTACTTGAAATGTGATTACATATTAATTAGTGAATGATGCAGTTAAAAACATCAGGTGAATTTACAGAGAATGGGACTTTCCTGAACACCATAAATGAAAAGGAAACTCCAAAAAATCTGGAGTGCAAGAGATGCGTTTTATTGTATGCCTGTTACGATGAGTAACACATTTAGAAATAATAATCCCACAGAACAGTGACAATCTTATTTTACAGCGTGTACATCATTTTTTACAGCCACATAAAACACTTATTTGTCTAAGAGATTTCCCAAATTTTAACTTTCTGAAGTTTAGAAATATAAAAAAAATTTTATTCTCAAGGAACTGATTCTCATCTGGTGCAAAAACAAAATATGAACATTATCTGGAACACAAAGCCACAATATAGCATGAAGTTACAATTTCTCATGTGAACAGCTGTGTGCAAACATGAAGCAACTAAAAAAAGTAAAAAATACACATTATATGCATAACATTTATGACCAGGTTTTTCATTAAATAGCCCTAGACCAGCTCGTTATATAAGCGCCATTGGATTTGCAGCATGCTAACACAAAGCATTTTTAAAGGGATGCATATTTTAAATGTATACACTGTAAACTCAAGATCCACCTCCAAACTCTAGTGGCAGCAGATTTTTCTGGTTAAATACTGCATATATACTTTCTTACAGATTGAAAATGCATGTTTATAGCATGGTATAGATCTTTTTTTAAAAGAATCGATTAAAAGGTGCAATTTTATGTCTATATGGAAAATTTCATATTAGGAGGTAGGACAGTAACTGTCATACCTGTTAAGAACACTGCCCTAAAGAACCTCTAAGTACTTTGAATTTTAATTAAAAAACCCCTACAGTTTTCAACTGTTTTTAATATTCTTTTTAGAGAAGACTTTAAAGTAGCGAGGAAAAAAACTAGTGTTGAGTCACAACACTATGAGCTGCATCCATTTTTATCCTTTAAAAAAAAAAAAGTCAAATTCAAAGTTAATTTTGTTATATGTGCCATACTGAACAACATTCAACTGTAGTTTCAGATAAAAAAAGGGAAATTATATACATATACATCTTTAACCCTAGCACCAGAACACCACCTCTGAGACCATAACATAATGCTCTATTTTAAACATCATATCCTGCAATAAAATAGGTTAGCAGCTTTGAAAACCAGTAAAAAAATGCTTCTTGGACCTAAACTAATAAAGGAAACCAAAAAGTTTCCCTATGAAATGTTTAAAAAAACAAAAACCAAACCAAACCAAACAAGGGACAACCCCCCCTAATTTTGCCAGTTCTGGAATTCAATTTCTAGGCACAATTGAAAACGTTGTGATGAAGTGTCAGACTAAAACTCCCCGTTCCAAACTGCACAAGAAGCAAAGAGGGGGCTCCTTTGCAAACCCTCTGGAGCTCACCCCACCAGGGATCTGTTTCCATACTGGAGACACACGTTGGGACTGACAGAATGGGTCACACAACCAGCTCTGCCCTGTCCTCTAGACTCAGCAATGGCAAATACTGTTCACTTGGAGACATTCATCCATCTTTCTGCAAATTTAAGACATTCATCCATCCTCTGCATTCTCTAGTGCTCTTTAGGTTCTGATCAGCAACAATCGTAGGGCTATGAGATCCCCTGCCAACCCTAATACTTTTTTTTAAGACTTTCAATACAAAGAATGTAAAGTTATGGTTTAATATCAAGCTTTGAAACCAGGAGAAACAGTTCGTGAGATTTATTTTTTTTTTCCCCAATTAGCATATCACAGTTTCTACACCGCTGCCTTCTGGAGCTCACCTATCACATTATGGCCTCTTTGTGGTGCCTCATTATGTGCTGATTTTTCTCGGAGGGCCTGCGGAAGCCCTTTTTGCAGTACTCACACCTGTGGGGGTAGTCTTTGGTGTGGATGGAGATGACGTGGCGCTTAAAGCCCGACGCGTCCGTGGTGCTGTACTCACAGTACTGGCACTGGTACACCTTCCTGCCACTGTGGGTCTTCATGTGCTTCTTCAGTTCGTTCTGCTGCCTGAAGCCCCTTTTACACCTTTTGCACTTAAAAGGCAGGTCCTTGGTGTGAACGGAGAGGATGTGCCCACTGAGCACAAAAGGGTCGGAGGTTTTGAAGTCACAGTGCCTACACTGGTGGATCTTTTTCCCTTTGTGGGTCTCGCTATGCTTTTTGAGCTCCGAGGGTCGGTGGAAGCCTTTCTCACACACCTCACACTTGTGGGGGAAGTCCTTGGTGTGAACTGAAATGATGTGTCGCTTCAGGTCACTGGAGTTGGTGCTCTTGTGGTCACAGTGGGGACACTGGTGAGTCTTATGCCCTTGGAAGAGCTCGGTGTGCTGCTGCAGCTCCTTCTCGTCGGCGAAGGCCTGGGGACAGTGCTCACATTTAAAGGGCAGCTCGGTGCCATGTTTGGTTTTGATGTGAGTTTTCAGGTTGGACTGGTCAGCACACCTGAACACGCAGTGCTGACACTGGTATGGCTTTTCCCCCGTGTGGGTCCTCATGTGCTTTTTCAGCTCCGAGGGGTGGCGGAAGCCCTTCCCGCACTCCACGCACACATGAGGGAAGTTCTTGCTATGGACTGCCAGCAGGTGCCTGTTGAGCAGCCCCTGCTCTGCACTCTCATAGTCACAATATTTGCACTTGTGGAGCTTGGGCTCCTTGTCCCTCAGGATGAGTTTATTGGAACTCAACGGGCTTGCCTCTCTGTATCTTCTCGTGTACTCTGTAAACTCGTGTGTTTTATCAACTTTATTTATAAGTTTATGGCTTTCCAGATGATTGTGGAAACTTACTTTTTTGTTAGTTGTAAAGTCACAGTCTGTACACTGGTATTTCTTCTTGATCATATGATCGGGATGGTTCTTCATGTGCCTTTTCAAGAATCCTCTGGATTTAAATTTTTTCCCACAAATATGACAAGGGTAAACTGTTAAGGGCTGTCCATCAGGACCTATTATAACAGCTGTTTTTGAACAAACAAAAACAAGTTATGAAGGAAACACATTTACTGATGAAGAAGTTTTAAATCAGCCAAGTGCTGTTCAGATTCATGCACTTACACTTGCAGCAGAGAGAGAGTGGCTCAGTAGTTTAAAAACAACCAATCCACAGCACCTATAGTTTATATAGTTCTGTTTTAGAAACTGCTCAAACAGATCAGGAATATCACATGTGCACTGAATATAGCCATGGGTACTTTTTAATAGCTTGCAACATTCCAATGAATTGCATCAGCCCTGAGTGTACTGACTGTGAATAGCAAAATATGACATTTTCTAGGCACAGAACTGGAGGGGGGAAGGACACAGGAAATACGCAAATCATCATTTATAGCTTTTAATTCTGCATCAGCTTAAAAAAGAGAAAAGGAATAGGACAGGAGTAAGTGGCACTCCATGACAATACCGTAACCATCCAGTGTTTACCTGTTTGCCATTGCCTGGCCTCTCCTCTCCTCCTTTTCTTGGTTTTTTGTTTGAGCACTCTATTAGTGCTAATGCTATCACAAATCTGCAGGTACTGTGTTGCATTACCGTTTTTGTTTTCTAATCGTGTATCCAAGTTATTTCCTAGAAACAAAAATTAGACACCATAAAAAACCTTAAACAACTTGTTTCTTTGGGACTGACGACTGGAATTGCACAGCAGCATTATCTACTTTTTAAAAACAAGCATTGCCCATTCCTCTACCACCACCATATATTTAAGAAAAGTGTGCCAATAGGAACCACTATCTATCTTTCCTGGCAACAGTCAAGGGTATGATTGTTTAAACACTGATTCATTCCTAAATACATTCCTTGATTTTTGTTTAATTTTTTTTTACTTCTTAACAACTGCATTATCTTTCTGCTGTCTGCAAAACTACATAGAAAACTTGGCAGTGCCTCCCAACTTCCCCACCCCCTCTGAAGGCCTGCAGACATCTAGAATTATTTTAAATTCAAAATAGTAGAGCAAGACTGTGGAGCCCTTCAGTATCTAATTTATGGCTCATTCTTTGCATCTCTGATTAGGAGCACTGACACAGAAATGTCTATTTTTTCACAGATAGTTTTAGTTGTAATGCTGTTAAAAGCTCTCACCTGCCGCTTGACCATCCTCGTATCTTCGGGGAAGCCTTCGTTCATCTCCTGCAGAAAATGGTATTTTAGTCATTATAAAATAATGTTCTTTTTAAAGATGCTGCTTTTGAAAGCCTGATAATGAGAGAGAACTAACTTAGCTAATAAGTAACAGGTTAACACCACCCAAGTGGAGATGTGCAGCTCAGTGTTGTGTAATCATGAGCCTCAGGAGATAAAATCCCATCTCTGGGAGGAATTAATATCCACCCCATCTGTGCTTGCATGCTTACCCTGCTGGCTCTCCTGCTTTCCATTATTAATATGCTTGTTTCTACAAACTTTTAACCTCATCTATCCCCTCAGACAGCAATGCTGAGGTTATCTGAAATGCACAGTCTGCTCCTGAGATGGAAGCACATTATCTGTCTGGAGTAAAGCAGGCAGATAAGAGGACTTGGCCCTTATCAGCCTTTCAGAACAATGGAGTTTTGGAGATGCACAGGGAATACCTCAGGAGCACATTCCTCATTTTGCACTGGAAGTATCTGCTATTATTGCCAAAGCTCTGTGGTTCTGAAGCACTTTAGCAGCCCAACTGTTGGGCTCTCATTACCACACAAAGGAATTTTCGCTAACTTGCTTAATTAATTATAACAGAATCTATGGATAACTTGGTACCCCCTTAACAAACATTTAACACACCAAAATCCAAGGAAATTATACAAAAGAATAAACAGAATTCACAATATATCCTAACACACTTCCATTATTTGAAAACAGATCACCTTTTTTGTTTCTCACCTGAATAATTGACAGGCTTAAAACTGAAATTATTATTAAGCTGAAATTATTAGGAACATGTTGACATGTTTATTCCTATTATTCCCTTTTTACAGTCTTTTCCCCTTCCTCCTACTAAAGTAAAATACTTAAGGCTGTTCTGGTTATTTAAGATCTTCAACATAAAGCATCAAACCCCACATACTCTGTACATCTGAGCTGGGATCAGAAACAAAATACAACTTTCTACTCCATGAAACACAACACACAACACAGCAATCACTGGATGGCAGAGATCAGGAGCTGCTTCCAAACCCCAAGAACAAGGTGAGGTCATCCCAGAGGTTCTGGCAGCTGGATGAGGGAGGAAATAATGGCAGAGATTTTGAGGAAAGAAGCACAGGTTCCTACCGTAAGCAGCAGCCCAAGCAACGGGGACAAACGTTTTATTCACGCCCGAGTCCTCAAGCTGGGGGTCTGGAAGGGATGTGGCTTCTTCTTCCCCTACAATAACTTCCATATAAACTTCATCTGCTATTTCAGCACAGCCTGGATTAAGGGAGGAGAACAAATCTTTAATTTTATTCTGCCTGTCCTAACTTTTCCATCATTTAATTTGTTCTCGCTCTGACTGATACCCATTATAAACTAATTATCTTCCTTTGGCATTTAGGGGATCATTGCTTATTCAGACATTCCTTAAAGAGAGAAAACATGTATCAATAAATACTAATCCAAAATAAATGCCCACAAAATTTCCAATATACAATCTCATAAACTTGCAACTGATGACATTTGCCACTTTGTCAGAAAGCTGCTTAAATCACAGAAGGAAAACAGAAAAATACGGAGTTTCACTAACCTCATTAACTTCATCCATGGACATGTTAAATTTAATATAAATAATGAAATGATTGCACACAGTATGCACAAAGTGCATTATCCACATCACTTTAAAATAATTATAGCCTGCTTTTTATTTTTAGGGAAGATGAGTTTAGTTTTCTACTACTTCAGGCTGAAGAATCCTTCAGAAAAAATTAAAAATGTCCTTGAAATTGATGGTTTTATGGGTGTACAAACAGCAAGAGAAACAAAAATGTTTCTTATTATGCTTACCAATATCTTCATCTTCCTGAGAAGAGTCTTTAACAGCCATGTAAACCATTTTTTCTCGCTGCATTCTCCCAACACCTCCTTGTTCAATGACTCCAGCTACAGAATGGCCATTGTGAAAGTCACTCTCGGTGACAATTTCTGTCCCACCTTGAACAAGAAGAAGTTACACACATTAAGTCAATGTGAACAAAGCCACTGGTAAGATTAATTTCAGATTTCAGTATTTTTTAGATTTGCTGGGACCACCTTCCCCTGAGAGCAGCTCAGAGAACATCCCCCTGCTGGGAATGACTTCTCAGCCAGCAGAGGTTTTGGCTGTCCCTGCTCCTGCACGAGCAGTCTGCCCCTTCTGTCCCTGGACACTGCCAGCCCATCCCCAGGGGAACAAACTGGATTTTGGGAACAGGGGCTGGGAATGATCCAGAGGCTTCAGCTCCACCAACAACCAAGAGGGGGATTCTGCTTTTTCAGGAATAGACACAGGTGAGCTGTGCATCCCCTCAGAGCACTGGGAGTGCTGATCTATGCATGGGGAAAGGGAACTGCAGAGAATTCTGAGTTCCTTGGTTCACCTGCAGCCCCAGAAATTCTCCTGTCTCTCTGCAAATGCCACCAAAGGCTGTCCAACAGGAGGGATCCACTCCAGAGGCTCTGCTGTGCTGACACACTCATGTCTTGTGAAGTCAGAGAAAAGCAGCAGCTGTAAAAACAGCTGCAGACACACAGCCACTTATACATTTGGGCTTTGGTATTCTGAAAACAGCCCTGCTAATCAAAAAAGAACTTGAGACTAATCCACACCCAGCATTTGCTGCATCTGGGCAGCCTCCACAAATGTCACGTTCTACAGAACACCCCAGTCAGTGGATTATGTGGAACAAAGAACAAACAGAAAGACCCTGAAACACTTCCCACTACTGGAAGAATAGACAAGATTTCAAAGTACCTATTTCAACATCATCTTCAGCTTCAGCTTTAAATATGTAGACTTTGATAACTTCTGAACCAAAGCCATCATCTTTAGCAACATCATCATTTGCCACCTCTGTACTGATCTTCAAGGGAGTGCTTCCTATATGGTCCAATTTCTCTCCAACATCATCCACTGCAAAGAGAAGAGAAGAATCATGAAGTTCAAACACATTTTTAGAAGTCAGAGTAATCAGTAGCATGATTTTCTCCACTATTCTCCCCATGCAGGAAAGGTTTGTATTCATAAGTGGCCTTTAAAAGCATTAAAAAAACAAGAACTTAAAAGAGATTCAGTATTCAGAAATTCAGTATTTTATTGCAACTCAGCAAACACAGCAGGAATAACAGAATGAAGGACACAAGAAGGAGCTTGTCATCCAAAGGAATGAGGAACTGGTTATGGCTGAAACTATTACCCTTAGAAAGCAAAAATGTATCAATAACTGAAATTAAACATCTATACAGAAGTGTTAAAAATTAACCCAGAAATGCCTGTTCCAGTCTAAGAGTTCTCAAAGGTTTCACCAACATACTGGTGACTAAAATTTAGTGGCTGAAATGCTTGTGGAGTGTGATGACTTGGACTATATTCCCAGCAAATGTGCATCAAAAATCTGACAGTATCTTCTCTGTAAAAGAAATTATAATTTTATCCACTTTATCACTTGAAAACATATACATTAATGAAGATTAATGCAAAATATACAGCTGAGTAAAAGATGCAGTGACAATAAATCCAAATACTACTATGAGAGATTGACTTCTCATTCTTTACACAACTCACTCGCTGACTATTTGGTCTATACATTCAAAATGTTCATTTAATTTCTAAAAAACCCCCAGCATTCAAATGATTAAAAGCAAAGTATTTTGGTAAAAAGGGCATTCACAGAGATGTCCATAGATACACCACAAATTGCCAACACAGAGGACACTGAACTCAGCATCTCTCTGACACATGTACCAACACACTTCTCTCCAAGGATAAATTTAGCTCCTGTGCAGATGGTCAACACAAACCTGTGCAGTGCTCAACACCCACTGAAGTCCTCTAAATAGAGGAGAAATCCCACAAAATGTAGACAAAATCTGAATGAAATACATTCCAGGGAAACAGCATCTTACTGCACATGTAACATTAAAATATGTGTGCACTAAGCAAAAAAAACTCCTTAAAATGAACACTGAGGTGACAGCAGAGCTTCTTGACTCCACTGGGATGCCGAGGCTCTGATCCCTGGGAAAGGGATTACCTGGGATGGCTGCAGTATTTCCCAGTCCCCTCCCAGTGTCCTGCCCCCAGGGCACTGGTGGCTGCTCCCCAGAGCTGCTTTAACCCCCTTGAGCACTGGGCTAAACTGGAGTCACTTTCAGCCTGTGATGCTCAGGGCAGTTACAGGAGGTGGGAAGGAGCAGGTGTCTCTCCTGCAGCAGGAGGAGTGGGAATCCACCCCAGCAATCCCAAACTAAGCTCTTCCCACTCATGGACAGGATTCCATGGACACCCACCCAGCTCACAGCACTGGGAAAATTCATTTCTATTCACAAATCTTGGACTGCACCAGGTGAGTACAGAAGTTACTGAGGACAGAACTGGATAAAATGTAGGTAAGTACAAGCAAATATTTGGTTTCATTTTAGAACATTGCAAAGTCTATACTTTGATGGAAATTAAATTCTGAGTAGGAAGGGACCCACAAGGATCATCAAGTCCAACTCTTAAGTGAATGATCCACATAGGGATTTGGTCCCACAACCTTGCTATTATCAGCACTAGGCTCTATTAGCTGAAACATCCATGGAAAACATTTTAAAAATGCTGGTTTAACTGTTTGGTGGGGTTCTGGGAGATTTTTTTGGTAACTAACAGATTCATTCCATTGCTGAAAAAGTATCAAAGATGGATCAGGAAAAAAAAATTCCTCAGGAAGAAAGTTTTTGCCTTTTTAATTAAACAACTTTCTATATCTCTACTGAAATCGATGCCAGGAACATCAACACCTTAATGAGTGAGAGTCTGGCATGTGCTGCATGATGTTGGTGTGACCAGGCAGGACACTGGGAACAGTCAGAGCACAAACACTGAGAGAGTCATGACAAGAACCTGCAATATTCCTGTGATATTTGACTTTCCCAGCACCAGGTCATCAAACCCCTTTAATCCACTGTGGGAGTGTTACTGCACCTGCTAATTGACATGTGTTCTGCTGCCAGAATGGGCTTGTCAGAAGAGAGAAAAGTGGAGATGCTGAAATTCCCTTATCTTGGAATCAGTATTTCCAAACATTTATTAAGCAGGAATTTATTAAAGACTATTTTTTTTTTCTACAAGGCTTTTAACATTTATGAAAGTTTCTTATGCGTGCTCTGGAAAATGATAAATGTAAGTTTAATTTAATACAATGCCCATTCTCATTGCATGTCTGAGTGTTGGAAGGACTGGAAGTAACTCCCAGTACAAGGAGGGATTACATACCCAGCTCTAGGACTGCCAAAAAGAGTATTTCAAAGCTTACAAACCCTTAATTTAGAATTGGGAGGTGGTAATAAAGTTCTTTTCAAATCTGCGACTCAAGCAACACCAACTTTTTCTAAACTCTTGTATTTTATAAACATAACATCTCACCAGTTTAACAGAAATGAGTATTTCTGTCCTGGGAGGTTATTTAACAACAGCAACTTCCTGCTGAACAGGGGAGTTACCACATGTGTGACAGGAAGCTTTCTTTATGGAAAAAGTTTCCAAATATTTAACTAACTCATGTGAAATAATGTAAGAAAAAATCCCCCAGTTTTAGATAGTTCCCAGGACATCAACTGCAATGCAATAAACATTACATAAAGGAAAAAAAATGAGGAAATTTTCAATTTTTGTAAGAATATTTTCAGAAAAAAACACCCACAAAACATGAATACAGCATGTACACTCACATACTGTGTCTTCATATTGCCTGTAAAGCCCCCAAATGTTCAATATCCTTTAAAAATAGGGAGTCCTGTTTTAGAGGGGCAAACTTACAACAGTATTTTTAATATCTGTGGTTGCTTCTACACCATTAACCATCCTGTGTATTTTCCAAAAAATTCAGTCCTTACAATTTAAGCTAAAAAATGGAAACCTATCAGGAAGTTTGTGTTTCCAGGGTCTCTGAGATCACTTTTTTCAAAAAGTAAATGTGTAATATTGCAAAATTTGGAAAATATCAACTGGGCTGAGAACATAATTCCAATATAAACTGTTATCTGTAGGATGTTGCTTTGTGTTTCAAATACAACAAAACACACTGAATTGGCAATTGCTTTTGCTTAAAATCCTGTCTCATCTGAAGTAAATCTCATGGCATGCATCTACCTTTTGAACAGGTTTAGGTAAGAGAAAAACAATACAGCAGGACAAGTAATCTTCATCAGGTTATAAAATACTGGTTTTCAGAACAGCTCATGAAAATATTCTATTGTCTAAGTAAGATGCCTTCAATCAGTGCTAACCCATCAGTGCTGAATTCCCTGCTGCTTTTCCCAGAGATAGCTCATGGGAACAGGGAATGCTTCCTTTCTGTCAAAGGAATATCAAGGTGTCTTCCAGCTCTGACTCACCCACCAGAAGCACTACAAGTTATTACCTCATCCCTTAAAATTAACTGAAAAAAACACAACAGAGAACCTCCACAAACAGATGCTGAATCCTCCTGAGTGAACAAGCTTTAAAGGAAAACTCAGCACACTCCCAGTGTTAAACTTACCTGGCTTGGCTGTTTTCAGGTGTGTGATGTCCAGATTCACCGTGGATTGCCAGCTCCCAATCCATGTGATGCCTCACATGCACTATGCTGGTGATACCACAGCCACCAGAGGAGCAACACGAGGGCAAGGTAAGTCCCACGCTTTGACAATTCTCCGGGTTTTTCTAATGCCTGATCTACTTAAGTCCCATAGGTTCAAATAGAGGAGTAGGAATCCTAAAATGTTTAGCAAACGAGGCAACAGTGTAAGACACTAAAAAGGAGGTGTTGGTGGCACAGTACCTTACCCCCGGGCCAGCTCCAGTGTGGGTCAGTGGTGGCTGTGAGGTCACCAGAATAGTGCATGGGGCCGGCACGCGGAGCGGGGGCTGGCAACCCGCTGTGGGTCTGAATATCGCAAACCTGAAAAACAAAAGAGGGGAGGCTTCAGCTCCACTGCCCACTGCCCCTGCACCTCGGGATGTGCTGCTCACAGCTCCATCTCACTGACAAGGGCTGGGGTCAGGGGCCCACCACTGTATTCTGGATTCATTTCCTTTCTATCAAGGTGTTCTGGTGGTTTAAAACAAAGAATCGCGAACACCCTGCGGTATTCGTGTTGTGAACGTATCAAAAATGGATTTTTTAAGTCCTATGCTTATAAAGCTGGTTTGAAAAAGCTGAATTTATCTGCAGAGTGGTGATAATCTTCGAAAGAAAATTTCCAATCTCAAAATCATACACAGATAGTCACACAACTATCAAGACGAACGTAGTATCGTTCAAACAGAATCTACTGTTTGCAATTACCAGAAGTGTATAAAGTACCTACATGGGAATGTCACCTCAAAATGGTGAAAAATCACCTTTCAGTAAAGTCCCTTCCAACCCAACCCATTCTATGGTTCTATCATTTAAGTTGTCACTCCCAACAAGCATCAGGGAAATTAAAATTCCACAGTCAGTTCCATATCCTAAAATGTCATATTTTGGTAGTTCCTACGTGTGCTCCACAGAACAACTCGTGGTATTCCCTAAGGGCATAGCTGGCATTTTATGTAAAGTCTCCCCTTTTTAGATGCTGAATTTCATTAAAAGACAACTAATATTTTGAAATTCTTTAAAAGTATCACTTTGGTGTGATTTATATTATAAAACAGTTCAACAGTCCTATATATACATGAATGAAAATATTCATGAATGAAATACTGTAAAATTCACTTTCTACAATATTTACATCTGACAATTGAAAAAATGTAAGCAAATAAAAAACTTTGACCTGCTTGATAGAGGCCTTTATCTATTCTACACAACACATTATCTCCATAAACAAAACAAATTCAAGGGTAATATTTAAACAATAAAAAAATTACAAACTGCATAAGAATGATTCATTTCTGCTGACAAAAACACAATAGCAGACACTTTGTGGGGTCAGGCTGTCATCCCCAGCACAACACAGGCTCAAAAGTTGAAACACAACAGATCTCATTTTTATTAATGAGCCAGATGAGGGGATCAGCTTTGCAGGTGACACCGAGGTGGGGGAGTGTTGATGCTGAAGGCTGGGAAGCTCTGCAGGGGAGTCTGGACAGGTTGGATCCAGGGGTTGGGGGTTCACAGGTGCCAGATCCTGCCTTTGGGTCACAACAACCCCATGGAAGGCTCCAGGCTGGGGCAGAGGAGCTGGGAAAGGCCCTGGGGGTGCTGGTGACAGCAGCAGGACATGAGCCCAGGGGTGCCCAGGTGGGCAAGAGGCCACTGGCACCTGGCTTGGATGAGGAGTGGTGTCCAGTGGGATCAGGGCAGTGCCCACCCCCGTGCTGGGGACAGCTCTGGGACACTCAGGACAAGAGGGACATTGAGGGGCTGGAGCGAGTCCAGGGAAGGGAATGGAGCTGGGAAGGGGCTGGAGCACCAGGAGAGACTGAGGGAGCTGGAAAGGGGCTCAGCCTGGAGAAAAGGAGGCTCAGGGGGAACCTTGTGGCTCTGCACAACTCCCTGACAGGAGGGGACAGCTAGGGGGATTTGGGATCTGCTCGCAGTGAACAGGGACAGGAGGAGAGGGAACGGCCTCAGGCTGGGCCAGAGGAGGCTCAGGTTGGACCCTGGGAAAATTCCTTCATGGAAAGCACTGCCCAGCCCTGGCACAGCTGCCCAGGGCAGTGGTGGAGTCCCCAGACCTGGTGGGATTCAAAAGCCATGTGCATGTGGCCCTTGGGGACATGGTCAGTGGTGGCCCTGGCAGTGCTGGGAGAATGATGAAACTCAATAATCTTCCAGCTCTTTCCCAACCTAATGATTCTATGACTGCCTTAATTTATCTAAACGATTACTTAAAACAAAATCCTAGATGAATAATGTAGCTTCCAACTGTGACTATTCAGGCACATCACGATTATACATATATAAAAATTTAATTTGCTGAAAACTAGGTCTCAAAATGGCTTTGAAACATTGTGAAAGCCAAGCTTGAGAACACCTGACAGAACCATGAAAGTGTCAGACACACGAGGGGCCATCAGGTAACTGAAAGCTTCAGATGCTCTGGTCTAAGTGCAGGATCATCAGCATCAATCACACTCATCTCTCTCAGAACGAATCCCAATGACTGCTCTTACAGAGACAAGGGAAATAGCCAGTCTCAGAATAAACTCATCCTAAGTACTCTGTCAGAAAGGAGGAATTTGTTCAGTGAAACAACTGACTGTAAAAATCATGTTCCTTTAGTCATAAAATCACACACGATTTTTTCTTGTTGCACATCTATTTTGCTTTATAGACTCATTTCTGAAGTTCTTTTTCAAAAATCCTCTTTTTGACTTCTGTTAGTGACACAGTAATGATGGAAAGCTTTAAAAATCACTGCTGTTCATCCTATACTGAACGAAAATAAGTATCAAAATATATTTTGCATAAAGGACATAAATGCTATAAGAGTGAAATCATTATAATCACGTATCAGTCGTGTCCTCCATTATGAAATTTTTAATAAATGCAGCTTGTTGTAAACAGACTGACACTTTGGCACACCTGGCATTGACTTTTTTTTTCACATATTGCTTCTGACTAAATAAAATCTATTTTGACCTATTCACATTTCAATAAGTAATCTGAAAAAGTAAAAAAATTTAAATTACCATTTTATCAAATTTGTGAGGCAGTAACAACTGGTACCTTGGGTATAATGTAACCACTGAAGAAACATAAAGTACCCAAGGTTCTTTAGCAGCCAACTTCAGCTACCTGTCAACAGGATCATATGGAGTTGGATGCTGTGTGGGAACCGGAATGTGTTAATGAGCCAATTCATTAATGAGCAAGACCCCTTCTTTCCAAGTTCAGCCCAGAACAGCACAACAGACAATGAAATTATAATAATTTCCATTATAATTTTTAATACACTAAACAAATCATGTTTTGTGGACACATTGAAAAAACCTGGATTTAGAGATCTTAAAAAATCTATTTCTTTGTGTATTCTCCTGATTAAGCCCAATATGTTATTTTTACACGAACCTGTGCAGCATTGTAATATACTTGTGGTGTTTTTTAGAAAAAAAATAGTATATTCAAAATAAATAGAATGTTTAACTTTCCAAGGTGTTTTCCTTACATTTCCTGGAATGTCTAGTTTCAGAAACACAAACATACACACTCACTCACTCAGCAGCATCGATGTCCTTCTCTTTCTTGTTGTATCAGTGATTTTGCATCAAAACCCCCAAATGCAGACACCAGGCATTAGGTGGGCACCAGCCTATTCCCTGAGCGTTCCAAGAGTCCAGTTACAGGAACTTCCCACCAGAGCACCTCCAGCTCAGCTCCCTCCTGCTTCCATCTACCTCTGTGGCACTTACAAGATATCATCAGGTAGTCTTCAGATGTGCTCTTGCCATCGTCGTCGTCCTCGGTTTTGATGGTGACGGTGGAGCCAGGGACAGTCCCAGCTGCCTGGATGACGGCTTCCGAATCCGAGTTGGTCACCAGCACCTCCTCCGAGACCATGGTGGGCGACTCGGCCCCGGCCACGGCGTCCTGCACCACGTGCTCCAAGTGTCCCTCAGGGCCCGTGACAAGGTCGGCCACGAACACCTGGTCAGGGACTCGCACGGTTTCTGTGATCAGGTCAGAAGTCAGAACGTGGTCACTGGTGTCCAGAGCCTCCTCAATGGCAACGTCAGCCTCCAGCACGGAGTCGGGGACGATGACGCCCTCGGTGACCACGTCCGTCTCCGTGATGATGTCGGGCCCCTGCACCACCTCAGCTGCCAAGCCATGATCCAGGGTTATCCCATCATCCGTGACCACGTCAGAAACCAGGACAGCTTCAGGGACTGACACAACAATGTGGTCTCCATCGATGTGAGCAGTGCCAGCCATCCCAGCCACTAGGGAACAACCATGAACCAGGAGAAAAATGTTAATTATTGCACCAGCAACTGGTTTATCTAAGGAATGTAGTTATCCCACAGACAAGTTAAACACAGATGTAAAAATCTGTTACTTCTCAACATCCAGTTTTGCATTTCACTTGATAAACACTGTCCAAAGCAGCCTGTTCTGTACAAGTTAAGATAAACACAGCATACCACCTCAAGACATAATGTGGAGTTTGTCCCAAACTTAGGATCTGTTAAAAACTAAAGGCCAGTTTCCAATTCAGTCTCTTTTTTTTTTTTTATTCCCAGTTAGAAAACATTTCATTGCAGCAGCAACGTGAACCTTCACAGAATTCTTGCATGACACTGGAAGTGTGGTAACAAATCATTAATTGCTGTTACAATAAAAGGATTCATCCTTTGGAATGCATGGGCCTTGTTAAAAATAAACACTCAATTGTATGCAATATTTATAGTAGAATTTCCAACAAATTGCCACATCACAAGGAATGGCAGGAGGTAGAAACCTGGTTTTCATTAACAGACTGGACTGGCCAGTCATATTTGCAGACTACTTTTCTAGACATAACAAAGAATGCACAGTGAACTATTTTAACACACAAACAGCAGCCTTAAACACACAAGAAAATGGTTCGTATCAGAGTGAAAAAAAATTAATATTATTAAGTGTTGTAATTCAAATGCAAATATCTTGGTATAAAGACATGGTTCTTCCCAATATCTGAGAATGTCATCTCCTGGATTTTACTCATTATTTTTAATAGTTAAAGTGTTTACCAAAGTCCTGCATGATCATGGTGTGAGGCATCTTGGATTCTTGTGTTTGCAACCCAAGACTTCCGCCACCTGGATCCATATTCAGCCAAATTCATTCACAAATAACTGCAATAAAACAAAAATGAGAATTGATGTTTAACAATGTTCTTGTGTTGATCAGCTTTACTGGATTGATATGTTACACTGACAAACACAGAGAAGTATTTACCCAAAAATTCAAGAAAGCCATAAGCAATATTTCATACAATTCACTTTACTATTTCGGTTTATATTTTTTGACCTTAGCATAACAATAAATACTAGCAATTGTGCCGAAAGCAGCCTCTGCTCTGCCCCTGTTTGTACAGACTCATTAACTAATTATCAACACTGATGATTCTGGATGTGTGGAGCTACAATGAAGAAAGAAGAATTGTACTGGGAGTATCAATTTTTCCAATTCTTTCAAAATTTGGATAGATGAGACACTTCAAAATCAATTTCAGTGTGTAAATTTAATTGGAGATGCTGAATCTCTTTGACAAATACAGCTACACAAAGTCACCTCCAGAGCAGGAGAAAGGATGTATCATTTGACAGAATGTTCCCAAAAAACACAGGAGAGAAGTATAAAATCAGCATTCCAACATTGCTAACAAACACTGAAGTGTGGGGATTCTGATTTATTTTGCAATTTGCTGCAACCCAAAGGACTTCACACAAATTCTCAGCTCTACACGACTCCATAGAAGCACCCACAGAATCATACAGAGCTCAAGGCTTTTACAGGTGAAAAATCTTTCCTGCCCTCTGATACCCAAGAATCAGAAAAAGTGACAGGATCACAGAGCAAACAAGGAGTTTCAGGAGTTGTGGAAAGTGACTGTAGAGTCAGAACTATGTGACCTGGGTGGTGCAGAGAGGAGAAGGAGTACAGATCTTTCATGAGTAAGTCTCCAAAGTATGGTGCTTTCCTCTTGTAGCACCAACCTTGATTTTGCTCTCCTAGACCTCATAGAAGAAACTACCAGTATCCCACCACAAGATTTTGTTAAATCTCAGCATCTAAATCCAAACTATGATGGAAATTCCAATAACTTTGCAGTGGAACACACTCGACAACCCTGCTGCAGTGAGTTCCACCTCAAGAGCCAACACAGACCTGGAAGGTGAATAATGAAACAAACCAAGCTGTAGGAAAAAGTGCCCAAAATCTGAGACACCTCCAAGGCAGAATCAAGGGGCCCAGCAAGAGCCAGGACCACAAATAACTCCTGAGCTCCTCCAGCAAAGGTGCCCAGTGACAGTAATTGCAAGGAAAAGCCACTGATCCATCCCAAGGAGGTTTGAATTCAAGAATACAAAAGATTCAAACATTATCCATGAGGAAAGTTGGCAAGGATTTTACTAATCCAATTCCACTCCAGAATCAAATTCTCTCAGCATTGAAAGGATCACAGAGTAGCTCCAGAACCTCCATGCAATGCTCCATCACTCCCAAATTACCACCACAGCCATCCAAAATTCTCACTGTAGCTAATGAATCCCTGCTAGTACAAAATATGATGCAGCCCTAGATCATAAATGGCTCTTTTAACTATTTCAGAATTAAGGAAATATCTAACATTTCCTGACCACAGCCTTTATATTCCTATATACCTTTTTTCTGTGTAAATGGATGTGAAAAATGATCTTAATTTATAATTATCTGAGATTACAGGAAGAATATGGCATACTTTTTTTCCTTCTCAATAAGCAACTTAAATAATTAGATACACAACTATATTACATGTATGTATATGTAATATACACGTAATATACATGTATATATATATACCACATACGTATGTGGTACACCAAAAAATTTAATACAAGGTAGGACTATAATTTGAATTTCAATTTCTGCAGGGAAAGCAAATTATCACTAAAAAGAGTATTTTTCTGGTAGTTAACAGGACTAGAAAAAGAACCAACGTTATGGGATGGCACCTTCTGTGCACGGAGTACCAGCAACCCCTTAAACTTCCCCTAAAATCAGAGATGGATGATGACACACAGGCAACAACCCCGCGGGCGCTGTACCAACCCTATGAAGAATGTCCTTGTAAACCCTCACTGCAGACAAAGGACGGACTTGAATCAACCACACAATCACAAATTTATTTTTTATATCAACTTTGGGATCATAAAGGAATGCAGAGACAGCAGGAGAAGCCCTTCCTGTGACTGCTGGAAGAATTAACCCTGGGTAAGGCCCATGGCTCCCCCCAAACCAGGTGGTTCTGCTCACAGGTTGCAGCAGTGCAGACGATGCAGTTTCACATGTCACATATGCAGGCAAATCTTGTTATTGGGAACAGCAAAAAAATGCAGAGCAGTGATTAATTGTGGTTCTTCTCAGCTTCCTCCTGTAGTACACTGTGTAACACACCCACACCACCACAGGCAGATCCAATCACGGCTTTGGAAGGGGAGAAATCAGGCAGAAAGCCACAATTCCACACCCTGTCACAATCCCAAACTTATCCATTCTTCTCTGCCTCTAACTCATAACATCTCAAGTTTTTCCTCTGAATTCCCCTTTTCCTCTGGGTATTTAAAGACACTGAAAATGTTTTATTAGCATCAGCCAATAAAATATTCACTTTACAATACTCCATTAATTTTTTCATTGATTTTTTTTTAATTACAGCATGCTATCTTGGCCCAGGAAAGAACACATTATCATCACATCCCAAAATGAAGTATTTCATGCAACCTACACTGAGACTCCCAGAGCAGTGTCTCAAAGCTAAATTTTTAAAATATGTCTGTATCTGGAATGGTTTTGCTTTTCTGAAAAATAACAGTTCTCTTTCTAATGAGCCTGAGGTTCATTTAAATCTATTTCAGCTCTTTATGCCAAAGCTCTTCCTTAGACAGGGCTCAGCTGACACAAGCAATGAATTTTAGAGTAGAAGAAGGGCTATCTGATCTCTCTGACTACAACTGTAAATTACTTCTGCACATGGCATTTTTTAAAATCAAGGGTAAGGGTTGGCAGTTTGGAATGACCTAAGAACACGTAACAGCAACACTGAACTGAAAACCTGGTGGAAGTTCCCAGGATACACATCGATCTGCTTTTAGCTTACTCTTCCTAAAAAAAGTATCACAAAATAACCATCATATTTTCATTTTAGAGAGAGTTTAAGAAAACACTCCAAATGCAAAAATCTTCAACAAAGCATTTTAAGGAGGAGGGATAACAACCAATGCTTCAGCACTTCTACCCTTCCCAGGAAAAACAGGGTGTCATTGGTGTTCCCAGGGGGATAAGGAAACTCCCAATCCCCGTGCTGGCTTCCAGGCATTGTTGCCAGATTTCAAATGTATAACATAAACAACGTTTCTACAGAACGCCAACTACAACATGCCAATTACAGTTTAAATATATGCTCTTTATTTATGTAGCTTTAGGAATACATTTTGTGTGGTCCTACAAATGTGAAGCATCTCCCCAGTTTACACACAGACCTTTATTCCCAGTAGGTTCAGGTGGTGCATTTTCACATGAAGCCTAATTGCATGGTCAGCCCTTAATATCTCCTTTAAAACAGGATTTCTTCTAAATAACTTACATCTTGTTTACTTGCTCCAAAGGAAAACACATCATCATGCACTGCTGGTGTTTTAGATATTCACAAGCTGCATATGAGATTTGCATTAAACCAAAAGGACCAGGCTCAGACACAGAGCAATGGAACAATAAATAAACTTCTACGCTGTTGAAAAACACAAACCAGATGCAGCGTAACCATTTAATTTCTTAACATTCAAGCTGAAGACGAAAAAAGAATTATCCTCCCCTGATGACACTTCACGGTTTTCATTTATTCCCCTAATTTTAATGCAGCAACAAACGGAAACGCAATGAGAAACGTCTTGCTTGCGTAGGAATCTTAATTAGAAAGCCCCAATTAATAAAATAACGTGCAGGTTAACACAGACCCTTGGCAGAGAACAGACCGGGTATGAAAAACC
The DNA here is from genome assembly GCA_013400955.1 of Drymodes brunneopygia. Classification (NCBI taxonomy): domain Eukaryota; kingdom Metazoa; phylum Chordata; class Aves; order Passeriformes; family Petroicidae; genus Drymodes; species Drymodes brunneopygia. The sequence continues at coordinate 343,614 of VZTZ01045548.1, read as the reverse complement.
AGCATATCCATTTTAAAGTCCTTTATTGTGTCCACCTAGGAAGAACCACAACTTACACTCTAAACCCATTTAAAACGCCACAGACAAAACCAGCGAACGAGATTTTGTCTCGCTGCCTGAAACGCGCTAAAGGCTCTTAATACAAAATAATAAATAACAAAATAGAGGGGGAAAATTACATCTACGCGTTGCACCAACAAAACTTCCCGTAGTAAAAAAGCACGGGCAGAGCCGGCCGGCGGCTGCCCGAGGACCGGGGCTGCCGGTGCCCGCTGGCGCCAGCGGCTCCCGGCGCATCCCGGCGGCTCCCGGCGCTCCCCT